>VXAC01003560.1:1753222-1793605 GCA_013399225.1 Rhipidura dahli | reverse complement strand
GGGCCCGGTGACAGCCCGGTGATAGCGCTGCCCGGGGCCGCGGGTCACACCGGCCCTCTGCATGGCGGGGCAGGCTGCGAGCCCGGGCCGGGCTCTGCTCTGCTCTCCTAAGTCACACACTCTCTTATGTGTTTCAGGATCTGGTAAAGAGCCACTTGATGTATGCAGTACGGGAGGAAGTGGAGGTTCTCAAAGAGCAAATCAAAGAGCTGATAGAGAAGAACTCGCAGCTGGAGCAAGAAAACACTCTGCTAAAAACACTTGCCAGCCCAGAGCAGCTTGCCCAGTTCCAAGCACAGCTGCAGACTGGTTCTCCGCCTTCCTCTTCCCAGTCACAAGGGACAACACAGCAGCCTGCTCAGCCGGCATCACAGGGCTCAGGGCCTTCAGCATAGCTCAAGATGTCATCACCATCATGATTGCTGGCCTCTGGACTGCCCAGAGCAAGGAGGACTAGCGGGAATCCGCCACAGCCACCCTTCATCCATTTCAATGCACATTGCAACCCAGACTGAGGACTCCATGCCTTGCACACATCAGGAGAGGTTTCTCCCCCTTATATTACACACTCATCTGTCTCTCTCTTACCTCCCTTACCCCTTTGGCTTGAAGGAGTCTATGTTCTTAGGTTGGTTGAATAAAATAAACTTCTTCCAGAGAATTAGCACAAGTACACTGGGGACTTGAGCAGCTTCTGCAAATGGCTGAGAAATGAAGCTGCATGCCTGAATTTTTTTTTTGTTTTTAAATCTTCCACTCATCCAGTGATACAGCTGATACAAGTGCTTTTCAAGCTTGGAAATGTGAAGAAATAGACTGGAGTAAAAAGTGATGGCTCAATCCCCTGTAGTGCATTGGGGTTCCAAAGTGCGGACTGGTGCATAGGATCTAAGAGGAAGAGGGAGAAAGGTAATCTCAGTGTTCAACACCTAATTGTCACCTGAAACCTTAAGTGCAAATATTTGCACCGTTTTCTGAAGCAGTGGACAGGTGCATAAAGCTGTATTATATATAGAAAACAGGTAGGTGACAATACAGTTGTGGGTCATAGGATAATTATAATGAAGGTTATTTGCCTACTGTATATTTGTGTATTTAGTGTAATTACTTTGTAAAATAGAAAACTGTAACTATTTAGGTTGTACAGATTGAAGTTTAGTTGTTTCATTGGCTGATCTGAAGAAGTTTGAGACTTTTTTTTTATGCTACATAAATAAGAATGCACCTACGCAACTGTTCAGAATTTGGCAGATTGATGCTGTTTGTGTAACTTCCGAAGTTCCCTGGCTGCTGATTATCTTGAAGTAAATCATTGCTCATTGTAGTTTGGTTCAAGATGGGAAAAACCACTCCAAAAATTATCAAGCCCTGCTAGCAAAGAATTAAAGAAAAAAAATCGGATTTCCCAGTATGGGTTTTTTTGCATATGATCTGTATAGTAGTATGCATATGTTTTTGTGCATGTTCTCTACAGTTGTAACACGTCAATGTATTTAACTGTTGCACTTGTCAACTTTCAATAAAGCATACAATGTTGATAAATCACTGTTTGTATATTGTACTGGTGCTAACCACAGCCACTTTTAGGATGTTGCAATGCAGTTTTACATGGGTAGTGAGGTCAGGAAGCCTAAGTCTTAGTGCAAGATCCTGGCTGTTGGCTTTAAAACTTTAGTTTCAGCTAAAAATGCAGCTCCTTTCCACAGCTCCTTATAATGGGCAGATACTGAAGTTAAACAAAGGAGGAGGGAGTAGGGCACCTGACTAAGCAAAAGCTGATGGGTTTGGTCCAGTCGTGTGTAGTCAGGACTATAGGGCCACAGAAATCTTTTCTATATGAATACAGAAGTTGCTCCCTAGTGGCAAACTGCCTTTGCCTGTGCACGGGTCATCCCATGCTGGCACAGCTCCACCCTTAACTCAGGGTGACAAAGGCAGTAAGCACTGCAGCTATCCCACCAGGTCAGCCTGTATTACAGTATTAGTTCTGCCTTCTGAAAAATGTTGAGAAGAATTTGCACTTTTGTGTGTTTATTGGAAAAAATGCTTCTCTAGTAATACTCATTAAAGCAAACTGAATCTAAGCTTACGAATTTGTAGGTGAATGAGTGAGGAAGGTGTGATCAATAAACGGTAACCAGGGGAGCAAAGGAATTTGCAGTTTTACAGCACTGACCTGAAGTGTGAACACAAGAAATTAATTTGACTTAAAATCTAAGGGTTAGTTATGTTACAGGGGTTTTTTAATAGAGTTATATGACTGCTTGCTTCATGTAATGAAAATCGGGAGATACTATTTTTGTGAGGCGGCTTGTTACTGAGTGTAATCAAGTGTAGCAGAGGCAACTAGAAGGCTGAGGGTTCAAAGGTAGGACCGATCACTCTTTTGTGTCATTTATAGCTGAATTTTTGCTTTTGGTGGATACTTACCATGTAGCAGTTCAGGCACTGCTTAGCTGAATCACAAGTAGTTGAATTGCCTTTATTGGCATTGCCATATCAAAGTGCTTGCATGAGTGGGAACTTGGATTCACAGTTTGTGCTCTTGAGATTCCAGTGTACAATTTAAGAGTGTTCTTAATGAGGAAACACCAGAGAGAAATGCAGGATTTTTCTTTTTCATGGATTAAGCTAAAATTAGAAATTGATGATAGCCTTTGTGGCAGAACAACACTTGAATTATTTGGATCAGACAAAACGAAGGCTAATTCTGGTGCTTTTTGAAGGGTTTAACTTGTCTGCAGCTGCCTTTATATTCTAAATGTCTCCTTGCTGCTTCCAGGCCAAAACATTGTGAAGACTAACATTTTTATATACTTACACAGATCAACTTTTTCACCTGCTTCAGTTACCAAAATTTGCAAAGAGTTTTGGTTTGTTTGTTGTTTGTTTAAAATAAAATTGACCTCTGGGTTTCTTACTTTAAAGAGCAGCCTCAGCATATTCTAAATTCAAGATTTTTTTTAAAAACCTGTTCTTTAATAAAGGATTTGGAAGGCTTCAGGATTTTGGTTAGGTAATACATTAATAATTTTAATACACTGCAATAAACAGTGGCAAATCACCATTGGCAAATCTGATCATCTACATACTGCGTAGTTCTAAACTGTGGAGCTGGTTTTTGGAGCTGTTTATTAATTGCTAAAGTGAGGCCAAGCAATGTTTTGTTGCTGAGATGATTTTAGCAATAGCTCTGTCAAAGCTGCAGCTTCTTCATGAAATGGATTCAAATCGACTAAAATTGAGTTTGAAATCCAGACAAAGAGTAGATGTTTGTCAGCTATGTTGTAATACTTCTGGAATGAATGGTTTTGATTTTTGCTTTTGTTCTAGAACAAATAATTTTTCAGAGAACTTTAAATCAAATGTTATCAGGGGTCAAGAGTGTTGTCTTTTTTGACCAACGTTTTTCTTTTTACAAACTCTGTGATGCTTATGTTTTCATTCACATTGAGAGTCATATTAGATACAGCCTATCTTCTATATGTCAAGCTTTTTACTCTCTGTGTATCTCCAATTCAGTAACTCTTCTGGCCATATTCAAGCTGTTTGTCATTTAATTTCTTTTTGTCAATTAGCTGCACACTAGCTTTATTTTTAACAACAATATGATAAACTGATCAGAGGAAATTATCACTGAGACCAGGTTGCTGAGTTTCTTTCCTCTTACAACTTCTCTTTTTTTTTTTTTTTTTTAGACCAATACTTTTTTGGTGAATAATTCTGAGGCAAGTCTATGTGGTTCAGATTCTGGGGCCTCTGTACATACTTGAGAGTGCTGGCTGGAGCTGGGGTAGAGCTAATTTTCCTTAGAGTAGCTGGTATGGGGCTATGGATTGGATTTGTGACCAAAACAACGTTGATAACTCAGGGATGTGTTTGTTACAGCTGGGCAGTGCTGACACCGAGTCAGGGCCCTTTCTGCCTCTCACCCCACCAGAGAGAGGGCTGGGGGTGCACAGGAAGCTGTAAGAGGGCACAGAGGGGACAGCTGACCACAGCTGACTACAGGGGTATCCCATAATATACAGTGTTGTGTTCAGCATGTAGAGCTGGGGGAAGGAGGGGAGGATGGTCAGAATGAAGGTGTTTGTGTTCTGCAATGACTGTTACATGTGATGGAGCCCTGCTTTCCTGGAGATGGCTGAACACCTGCCTGCCCATGGGGAATGGTGAACGGATTCCTTGTTTTGCTTCTCTGTCCAGCTGTCTGTCTCAATGCATGAGTTTTGTCACTTTTCTGATTCTCTCCCCTGTCCCACTGTGAGGGAGTGAGGAAGTGACTGTTGTGGAAGGAAAGAGAAATCAGAGCAAGTGGCTGTTGTGGCACTTAGCAGCTGCCTGGGGTTAAACCACAACAGTCCTTTTTGTCGCCTGCTGTGGAGCTTGCAGTGCTGCCAGATGTGATTGGAATGTGCCAGATCGATTTTATAGCTATTATTGCTGTTTTGCTATTAATTGACAGGCTCCTGTTTGCCATAGGGCTTGCTTGCTTGAGTCTAGTGGCTGCTCACTGCACTACTATGCTGCTTATCACCTTACTCTGTGCTGCCTGAGAACGTTTTGATAACAGCCATGGCGATGTCAGGCTGGCAGATGGCCAGAGCTGCTGCTGCTGTGCTGCTGTTCTGGACAGGCTGCAACTCCAGTGTGAACTCAGGTGGAAGTGCCTGTGATCTGTGGGTGAGTCCATGTAGGAGGTGGACACCTTGAGGCATCTGTGGCCCTGGATAAGCCCATGCCAGAGCAGGTGCACCTCACAGCATCTGTGGCCGTGTGCCACAGCAGCTGGACCTCTGCTGGGATTGTGGCCCAAGGGTAAGTCCATGCTGGAGAAGGCACACTGTGGAGGCTGGTGGGCCTGCTGGACAAGGGAGAAAGGGAGTCCGACGGTGGGACAAGTCCTACGTTCCTTTCCCAGTTAGGGTGACTGAAAAAGCTTCCCCCAGAATGCTCTGTTTTGTCGTGTAAAAGTACCCTAGTTCTATTTCCTTGGTTGGCCCTGATTCCCCTGTCTGTCCCTAATCTAGAAGGTTCTCCCCTCCCTGTTCCCTCCATTGGCCCTTGCCCCATTGCCCTCAGAGTTGCCCACTGGCTCCCATTCCCTAGTCCTGCCTGTGTAGCACCCCGTGCCTTCAGATCATTGGTCCTGGTTATTCGTTCTGCTCGCCTGTATAGCCCTGCACCTTCCACTGTTCTCGGGTGCTTCTCTGGAACCTTGCAAGAGTTGGCTGCAATAAACCTCTCCTGTAGGACCCCATGCAAAGACCCTTCCTGCTTCTCTATCGTCAGACTGTTTTGCCAGCTATCCAGGGTGTGTGTGTGTACATGTGTGTGCAGCTGTGGTGGCTGCAGCGAGCGGCTTCCTCCTGGAGACGCTTTTGGGAAGGTCACAGCACTTTACCATCCAATGCTGCCTTGACAGCACACCTGGGAACATCAGTGGCTGTGCTGGAGGTCGTGCTAGAGTACCCCAAAGTGTGTTCTGTGGGTAAGCCCAGGAGAGAACAAATACACCCCTGGAGGGACTGCAGTCATGGGTGAGGCCATGCTGGAGCAGGTACATCTCTGAAGGCATTGTGGCCCATGGAAAAGACCATCCTGAAACTGGTCTACTTCAAAGCCACTGTGGCTGTGGGTAAGTCCGTGCCACAGCCTGTAGACCCCTGAAGGTCTGTGGCTCATAGATAAGGCTTCACTTGGAGCAGGTATGTATACTCCTAAGGGGCTGTGTTCTGTGGAAAAGTCCAAGCCAGGACAGGGCAAGCAGAAGAGTTAACTGCAATTTTTAACCCCATGGTCTGGTCCAAATGAACCAGGGGTGGAGACTGTAATGGAAACATCTTGAAATTGTTGTAATACAGAGTTTGAGTTGTGTGTTACAGGAATCACCCAAACAGCAGGAATCTACCAGGAATTCTACTACAGCAGGAATCACCCAAACCAGTGGAGGACAAGCCTTACAGGAAACAGTGCAAGTGCAGCAGTGACCTGACCTGGCTTTGGTGCCCAGTAACTCCACACAGTACACCACCTCTCCTGTCCTGAGTGAGACCAAAGTCATGGACTAAAGGAACTCAAAGGACATTTTGTGGATGCTTGACAGACGTTTCACAGGGGTGATCCATAGACTAAGGAAGTGATACCTGTGTATTATATCAAAAGATGCTGACAGTGGTGGTGGGTAATGAGGATGTTTTGGATAGTGTGAGACCTGATGTAAATGGTATGGAATCAGGAATGGAGAATATGCTGGTTTGGGCTGAGATAGAGCCAATATTCATCATAGTAGCTAGTGTGGGGCTCTAGTTTGGTTTTGTGTGGAGAACAGCATTGGTAACACAGGGGTGTGTTTGTTACAGCTGGGCAGTGCTGACACCGAGCCAGGGCCCTTTCTGCCTCTCACCCCACCCCAGCAGAGAGGGGGCTGGGGTTGTACAAGGAACTGGGAGGGGACATAGCCCGGACAGCTGACCCCAAAGGGACATCCCAGACCACATGGCATCATACTCAGCCTGTAAAGCTGGGGGCAGAAGAAGGAAGGGAAGGATGTTTGGAATTAGGGGGTTTATCTTCCCAAGTCACCATTACATGTGATGGAGCCCTGCTTTCCTGGGGATGGCTGAACACCTGCCTGCCCATGGGAAGAGGTGAATGGATTCCTTGTTGTGCTTTGCTTGCATCCTCTGCTTGCTTTTGCTTTACCTGTTAAACTGTCTTGATATCAAGCTGTAACTCTTCTCTGAATCTCCCCCATCCCAGAGGGGGAAGTGAGCAAGTGACTGTTGTGAAAGGAAAGAGAAACACTCTTCAATAACATGCCTGGAAACTGTCCAGAGAGCACCCAGACAAAATCTCCCAGCAGCAGGGGAGTAAATGCAGTGCCTTAGAGATGCTTCTCCCTAATTCTTATGGAATAAATCAATGCCTGGGAGGCAGCTTCCTGTGTTTCAGCTGCCGAAAGAACCCCAGAAGGCTATTTGGGAATTACCACCCTTGATTTTTTTGTTGCTACAAATTTCAATACAAAGAATTTTAATTATTATTTATTACTTGAAGGGAGAAATAGCAGCTTGCTGGCTGAAGGCATACTTGTTTACTTAATATGTGCCATTTGCAAAACCTCTCGTTAAGCATCCTGAGCACATTAGTAACAGACCACATCTTACAGATGATGCATTATTTCTCACTTTTCTCCTCTCTTTAGGATTATGTATTTTAACTTCCTGGCAAATTTTCTGCTGGAGTAAACCTGAAAAAAGTTAGAAATTCAAGAAAATCAGCCCAATTCCAACCTTTACTCTTCAGTGTTACTTCTGATGTATGAAATTAAATGGAGGATGGTTGTTGGAGGGAGCTCCTGAGAAGCCTGGAATGAACTTAGGCATTTGAAATGTTCGGGGATATTCTGGACGGGGCCAGTCCTTTTCCTGCAATGAGTAAGCAGACTCTTCTGACTGCATTTATTTAGTATGTGCTGAGCTAGGTCAACAAACGGCCTGCTTGAAGATCCCAGGCAAGGAGTTTCCAGCAGACACTGGCAACTGCCCTCCTCAACTGGGGTCCAATTTCCAACAGGAGCAAAGCCAAGCTCAACAATGAAGTTAAAAGTCAAACCATGAATAAACTGACTTCCTTACATTGTAAATACATCAGAAAAGGGCAGCAGTTCAAAAGGGAGAATGAGCAAAACTCTGATTATTTTCCTTGAAACTGAATCCCAAGGGGTGATTGTCCATTGAGATGCCCCCCAGGAGAGTTGTGCTGTGCCAAGAAGCAATAGAGTGTCGGTAGGACATGGCCAAGAGGCCTCCAAATTATTGCACAACAGGAATTTGGGTACAGTGTAACAATCGGCTGAGGAAAGGGAAAACAGTTCTCAAAAACCTTATTCTGAGCTAAGCCAGATTCTCAGGCCATCTTGAAGCTTAATTTTGATTCTTCAGCTGGGTTGGGTGGGGTTGGTTTCTCAGTGATGTGTATGTGGTAACACACATTGGATGTGGATCAAGTCTCTCATGAGAAAGTAGCTACAGGGGAAAAAAAAAGGTCACGATGCTCCAATTTACAGTCTTGTAGTTTGGGTGGACTGAGAGCTCTGTTTAAGTTCTCCCTCTCTGGAGCTCTAAAGCCACTGAAAAATGACTGCTGGTTTTGATCTGGCAAGTGCAAGTTCAGGGCAAATCCACCTTAATCATGGAAGTAACAAAAGGGCAGCAAATAAAACTATTCTGCCCTTAAAACCAAAATCAAAAAGAGCAAACCTCTGTGGCCTTCTGAATGGAAAGCAGATGAAGTTGTTCACCAGGGAGTATGGGAAGCAATGGAGATGAGTTTATTTGTGGATTATTTAAATTACTGTTATCTGCTTTCCAGTCCAGCATACACTCCGGATCTCTAGGATTTGGAAGCTGGGTATCTGTGCCAAGGTTTCAGATCTCTCCCCCCAACCCCCCCCAAAAAAAATCTTGTTAAAAGAATCTACCTGCATTATGCTCTCTGTGGAGGCTGCAGTAAATGGCCACTCTTCTTTCCATTAGTTTTATTACTGAGAACCTCCCTGTTCTGCCTCTGCTCCTGCTTTAATTGAAGCTCTGCTAGCAGATAGCCATCAGAAAAGACATCTGCAATTCAATTAGATCTGTGCTTAAACTCTTGATCTCTGTGCAACCTGCGGCTGCCAGAACAGAGTGCCCTCCATGGGATCACTGGGTCTGCAGCCTGCAGTGCTTTGCACTTCGTCCTCCCTGCTGCCCTGCTGGCCCCGCTTACAGGGGCTTGAAATGAGGACCCATTCCTCACAGGAGCCTTGTAGGAGCTCATTTCCTCTGCCTTGTGGAGCCAGAGAGAAGCTGGAAACTTGGCACCACTGAGAGACCATGAAACCTGCTTTGTAATGAACTGAGAGTGGTTGCTGCAGAGTAGAATCTTTCTGCCATGGGAGGTAGGATTCCAAGGATTAAGGAGTTCCAAAGGTGCTCCAGGGGTAATTTAGTGCATCTTTTGCATAGATGTGAAAGCATGATGAATTTATAGGAATGTCCATACCAAAAGAAAATGGGCTTTTTCACTGACTTTAATTCAGTCCCTGGAGCAGTAAGTGGTACATTTCCCTGCTGCTCTAGGGCCACCATTCCTCCTTGCAGTGACCCTGTGAGGTGACTGAGGTTACATCTGGGCAGGGCAGACCACTAAACCCCTGCAAGGAGCAGCTCTTTGGAAATATTTCCATGACCCTAGATGTAAATGTGATCTCTAAGTGGTGTCAGGCTGGTCCCTGACATGAACCACAACCTTGTTTATAAATGCTCCAGGAGGATGTTACAAAGTGTTTCAGTGGTCCCACTTAAAGCATTTGTAAGAACTGTTTATAAAGACTTGCAAAATCACAGGTGAAAGAAGCCAGAAGGGAGGCTTGTGTGGGCTTCTTTGTGGAAAAGATGCAGTTGATGAAAACCCTGGATCTGAGGAGAAATGAAAAGCAAAGGTGAGTATGGAGAGTGGGTTTGCTTTGCAGCACACTGCAAGCTCCCCTGCCTCCAGGGAGAAATGGTCCCCAGTTGATAGAGGGGAAAACTGAATATTGACCTGGGATGGGAGAAGATTGAATGGGGATCAGAGCAATGCAGCTGAGTGCAGCAGATGGGTTGGAGTGCTGTACCTGTATATGCCCCTGAGTGCAGGGTTTGGCAAAGCCTTGGTGAGAAGCCTGCAGCCATGGGCTTTCTCTGTCTGCCTTTCAGTGTTGTTGTTCTTAGTGTATTTTTAATGAATAAAGTGAAATCTTACAGAAGAAGGAAAGTCTAGCAGGGGTCCCTATCTGTTTTATAGAGTTGACAGTGAGGAGGTTTGGGGCTGCTTTTCTACTGGAGCATCCTCAAGGCCTGCAGTGTTTTAACTTGCTCCTGGACAGTCTGGGTTTTGGCAGAACACATCTGTGCCCAGACCCCCCCCAGCCATCCATGCTGAGCCCATTGGATCAGGAGGTGGAAGACCTGTAAGACAGGTGACATGGGAGCTTCCAGCTGGCCACTGCCCAGCCACCCTTCCCTCGTGGAGCTCCTCGTGAGGGTTATGCCCCCAGCCAGTGGTGAGGCACCCCCTATCCCAGGGAAAAACACTTACACTTCCCATGGATTTTCTTATTTCATCTCAGCATGGCTGCTCATAGGCACTCTGGAGGTAAAATTAACTTGTGCCACAGTTCTCTTTGCATTTCACCACACTGCTTCAGTGGCAAGCACCCCTTTATTTTAAAAAGCTTTCTTTTGGGGATGTGAAAATACAAGTATCAGTTGTTAGTAATTTAGAGATGAAAGAATTCTTGTATCAAAGCTAAAAAAACTAATGTAAATATAAAACACTGTAGAAGGCAACAGCAGTTCTGCACACAGTGATGTACATCCCAGGGGGAAGAAAGAATCCTTCCAGCAAAGCCTGGCAGTTCACTGCTGATCCAGCTCCTGGAGGACCAGCCAAACTAGGGAAAGGTTGAAATGAAAACACATGCACTCTTTTGAGATGTGTATGAAAACTCTCAGACGTTAATTTTCCTTTTAGAAAGAGGGAAAAGAAAAGCAACCTTTATTTTTGGTCTGAATTGTCACAAAATGCCATTTCTATATATACTTAATTTCAAAGTTTGCCAATGAGGCTGCTTGGCAACATCAGTACAGAGAAGGGATATATGAGCTATCATCTGTGTTAGAAGCAAACCCAGGATAAACCCTCAGTATCGCTAATTTCTGATAACCTTATCGTAATGCCAGATAAATATGATGTTCCCATTAAAATGTGAGCTCCTGAAATAATGCTGCTCCTGTGAGACTTGTACCATCTATTAAGAATGAGTCAGATTCTAGCCTTGGGTTTCTGGGTAAAAGAGCTGAAAATACCAACAAGCTGCAATACACCAAGCTAGAAATCAGAAAAAAAATTAGAGAAAAAAATTTCCAAAATTGCTTTTTAAGATTAAATGACATATTTGGCCTGAAATTCTGAATAGTTTGACAACTCTGAAACCATGTTGCTGCAAACCTGTGCTGTGACAGTGACACAATCTGCCTTTGGTGTCATGGTGTCCGGATCCTGCAACAAATTAATTAAAGGTTTGGGGTTAAACAAACAGAGGATCAATCTTTCTGTTTCACAAAGTGGGACCGAATTTTTTTCCCTTGATGTGTGACAGTTTCGTGATATTTAAGCATATGCTGGATTTTTAACCTTAAACACCATTTATCTATTTTTCCCCCAAGAAGCATTTTGTATTCATTGTGTTTTATCTGGTGACTCATATTATCTGCAAATAATCAAGCTGAAATACTAATTGCTTTTGAAGAGGGAATAAAGGATGACATTGTTCTGGATCATCAAAAGCAATTCAATCTGTTCCTCAAGGCAGGAATAAAGGTTGCAGCCTTGTTTACAAAAATGGGGAAGGCAAAGGGCCACTCTCTTTCAGCTGTGCAGCTGGGTGAGGAGAAACAGTGCTCAGATTGGGGTTATAGAATGCTGCAGCTCCACTGAGCCTCTTAAAAATTCAGTTCAGAGACAGTGGTGTTCATTCCCTCACCTCAAAAGAATCTGGAGGGCTTTCATTACAGCTCTAGGACCTGGGCGGTGTTTGGCTCCAAGTGCTTTGTAGAAGATTGTTTCCCTGGAGCTGTTGCAGACTGTGCCCAGGCACCAGGGCTAGCGCCCTTCAGTGCCCAGGGCCACGGCCACCCCACGCCCACAGTGTTTGCTCACAGTAGCCCCAACAGCGAGGGCAGGACTGTGGATCCAGCACTCTCTGACAACAGGTTTCCTAAAGCTTAGGTTGTTTTGAAGGGCCAAGAGAAAGCACTGACTTTTCTGTTTTCCAGAAACTGCTGGCTAAGTCAACGAGACCGAAAGACAGCAACAGGCATTTCCAGCAGAACTAACCAGTGGCAGTAATGGTCCCATCTCTGGTCCCCTACATGTCGTCCTTTTAGATTTTCATCAGGACAAAGGACAGGAGAGTTGTTAGAAAAATTTGGGTTATAGAATAATAGCATTGCTTCTGGTTGGTTTGCAAAGCCCAACCCAAACCTGTAGCTTCCCAGGCTCTGGATTTAAGGGCCTGGAGGAAAAGCCATATGAGGAGCAGCTGAGGTCACTTGGTCTGATCAGCCTGGAGGAGACTGAGGGGACACCTTGCAGTCTCCAGCTTCCTTGTAAGGGGAAGAGGAGGGGCAGGCACTGATCTCTTCTCTCTGGTGACCACTACCGGGACCTGAGGGAATGGCCTGAACCTGAGGCAGGGGAGGTTTCGGTTGGGTATCAGGAAAAGGTTCTTCACTCAGAGGGTGGCTGGGCACTGGAACAGGCTCCCAGGGAAGTGCTCACAGCACCAGCCTGACAGAGACCAAGAAGTGTTTGCACAGTGCTCTCAGGCACAGGGTGTGTGACTCTTGGGGATGGTGCTGCACAGGGCCAGGGGTTGGACTCAATGGTCCTTGGGCTCCCTTCCAACTTAGCATAATCTGTGATCTTGTGAATAATGATTTAACACGCATTAAAGTACTTACTGCTGGGTTGAAATGACAAATGTACACAGTCCTATGACTTTTGTTTCTAAACAACCTGCTTTCAAAAGAGGAGAGGATGATCTAAAGCTTAATTGTTTCTTGAGCAGCCTTTGTTCTGCTGATGCTGGAAAGTCATTTTCCGGGCAGTGACACCTGCTGACCCGGAGCATCAGGGGATGACAGCTGCCCCAAACATGAAGTGTGCTTGGTGCCTGTTTGTGCTGCACACACTGACACAGAACCCGCTGTGCAGTGGCCTGGGCTGTGCTCAGGCATGCTCCACGTGTTGACACCACACCAGCATATGGTTGTGTCGGACAAACGACTCGCTGTGCCAAAATGCCCCCACATTGGTGCTGCCTTGGGTCTCCTCCTGACCTTGGTGTGATAGGAGTCCTTCAACCCCAGACCGGTTCAAATGCATGCTTGAAATGCAGTTCTTTGGGAAGCCAAGAACATTCTCCTAGAAGGGCTGGGCGCTGTGCCTCGTATGGCACATGTCTGGAATGGGAGATGACACCTGCACCACCACCCACCACAGCAAATCCACTGCTGCTGCGGGTAAGGATACAAGATCACACTTGGGCAGACCTGACACTTGCTGTCTCCTGACCTGCGATTCATCACGTAATTGCAGGGACACAGTAGCATAGATGTGGAATGACTGAACCTTTAAGGAACCTGTGGAGGTCATGTTGTCCAAATTCTCACTCAAAGCAGGGCTAATTTTGGCATTAGGGCAGATCACTCAGGACTGTGTTCACCTGAGTGTTGGAAACCTCCAAGGACAAAAAAATCCACAGCCCTTCTGGGCAATCTCTTCCAAGTTTTGCAACGTTGTTTGGGTTTTCTTCTTAACACCCAATCAGACTTTTCTTTGATGCAACTTTTGTTTTGGCCCATCAAGTTTCTCACCTCATTTGGAGTGAAATAATTTGCAAGTTGCAGATGAGGGGGAGTGCCCATCTTTTCCCACTGGCGAGACCTTGTGCATGCTGCTTCCCTTCTACTGCCAGTTATCCTGGGTTGCAGACACCTCCGCCAGCTGCCGTGTCCATCGGAGATAACCAACCCTTCCTCAGCTGTGACTGTCCACATGGAAAGCTGGAACAGCTTCTGCTGACAAAGCAGGAGAAAACCTGCTTTTAGGGAGAGAAAGAGAGGCTGGTTTTCTTTACCTGCTCCACCTGCAGCTCCTGCTTTCAGGGCCTGCACCCTCACACTCAGCCTGTCTGTGGTGTCCATGTGCTTGGCATAGGTGACTATGGAAGAGATCACCTTCTCTTCAGAATGCAAATTAAGACAGAAATCACAATGTGCATCTGTTTGTTTGTTTGTTTGTTTTTCCACAGTTTGTAGCTGCAGTATTTATGTTATTGGAAAGCCATGGGCTCTCTGTGGAGTCATCCTGCATCCCAGGACAAAAGGCAAACGTGTGGGGGGGGCTGGTCAGAGCAATGCATTTGAGAAATATGGATGAAATAATCTTCAAGCAATTAATTTATTTAGGAATGACAAAAGAGCTAGCAGGTGATTCCTTTGTTCTCTGACAAGGACAAAAATATTTTGTCTATAAAAAGGCTTTAAAAAGTTTTCTAAGTTGAATCCATCAGAATTCTTTCAATGAAGTGTTTTTAACAGAAGATACTGATCAAAATTAAAATGATTACAAAAAAATAGCCAAAAATGCTACAAAGTTGTAAATCTGGAGAAGAAAAATATGAGAGGAATATTTTCAATTCATAAATTGTTTATTTAAAATAATCTGGAATTTCACAGTGATATTTTTAAAGTTGTATGTTCTGTAGGGTTTTTTTAACATCATGGCTGACATGTCATGAAATCATCACGCCTCATAATAACATCATTTCTAGCTCAGAGTGTTGCCTGTTTGTTGTAGTGAAACTGTTTGGCACTTGATCAAAGTGTCTCCTGCCTGTCTTGTAAAAAAAATGATGTCAAACTTCCATTACGACAAAGACAGGAGACACTTTGATGTAGAAAAGAAAATATGTTAGTGTTTACTAAGTGGCAGATGGTTTTAATAGTTTTAAAATGAAACAGAATAAAAAAAATAATAAAGTTTTCCTATATAATATGCAGGACAAATAAAATGCCATGAAGTAATACGAAAAAACCCTAAACCAGAGATAAAAAGCAGGAAAGAGCATTTCTTAAGAGAAAGTGACCTCTTTTTCGTAAGGGTTTTTTCTTTGCCTTTTGCTTTTGTCCAGGCTGGGTTTTGTCCAGACACTAAGTCTGCTCTGAACTCTGCTGCTGGGATTGGGGCATGGAGCTGGCAGGGCTGTGAGGCTGGAAATGCCTGACTTGTTTAAAAAGATGGATGAGGTTGACCCATGTGACAAGGATGACTTCTGCATTGTTGCCATTGGCTTGTTTAATGTCCAAAAAAAATTCCAGATTAGCAAGAGCCTATTTCTGGCAAATACATTTCTTAAACAAAAATAAAACCCAAAAGAGCTGCCCAGTCTGGAGCATAAACTTGAGACTGTTATCTGTGGTACTTGGGGATCTGTTCCAGGAAACAGCATGCTGAGCTCCACAACTGATTCCAGCTATTTGGGAACTGGGTGCCAGCATCACACCATGTGTGTAAGGATATAACAATAACTATTATTATTATTGTTGTTATTATTATTATTAATTCCAGCATCAAACAGAATCATATGGTAGTGTGTACCCAGTAAACAGCATCCAGAAATAAACACACACACAAAATGCCCCGCAGCAAGAGCAGAGGGAAATCAGACCAGCTCCAGGCTGGCTTACAAGTATGGTTTTAATCAATATAATGCAAAAATGCCATTTTGTGTTGCAGGTCCTTGCAATTAGGTAGGTTGGTAGAAGCCTGGTAAGGGTTCCCATTCCCCTCTGGTAACTCATCCTGCCCTGCTTTATCTGCTACCCAATAACATGAACATCACTGCTAATTGCAGGATCATTTTGGTAGGAAAAGACCATCTAGTCCAACCATAGAGCAAGAGCTGAGCTTGCAGCTGCCAGCAGTGTGGCTGGCTGCTGGTGGTCATCACGCTGGTGTCCTAGCACAGGCTTCCAGCTGCACAGGCATCTGCCAAAGGGAAGAGCAGCTGACTGCTGGCCTTTCTGCATCAGACTGTGGCAACTCCTTGAAAGACATGAGATGGCCAAAAACATGTATGCCTTTGTGCTATCAGAACTGGGGGTGTCCAAGCCCGAGGCACAGCTGGGCTATCAGGAGAGGCAGCTGTGGCATGGAATGGCTGTGCTTCCTGACTGTCCCTGAGGGCCTGCTGGAACCTGCAGTCCTCCTGTGTACCAAGATGCTGGGCATCCACCTGCCTTGCCTGTCTGCAGAATGGAGCCAGCACTGCTTGCAGTGTTTCCACCACGAGATTCCTTATATGTGGCTCTGATGGGTGTCGGCAGCTTCCCACTGTGCTGTTCATAGCAGACATCCACGTGCCTGTGGAAAGCGAGGCCATGGCACATGAAGGGTTACTGCAGAAGGAAGCACAGGGAAGAGGAAAGACAGATTTCAAGCCTCAAGTCAGCCAAAAAGCTGAAATTGTAGGAAGCTGCACTGAAAAGATGAAAAAATAAAGAAAAGAAAGGGACGTTTGAATGGATCCAAGCCTGCTGAGCGGTATAAAGGAGAAAAACAGTGCCGGCATGAAACTCTTCCAGCTGCTTTCCACAGACCCGGCACAGCAAATTTGTCACAGGAAGTAAAGCAGAGAAAGGGAGCGAGATGGGCCAAGGCAAAGAGGGCACAAGGAGGGAGGCTGTCTGCCTCCATCAAGGGCAGGGCACTGACCTCACCTCTGCACGTGGGCTTGTGACCAGCACCGGATTTTAGATGCTCTCAGAGAGGCACAGCGGGGATGTGGATGGGGCTAGATGGGGAAATGTCCCCTGGATCTGGCAAAAGCAATTGTGTCAGCTCTGCCCCCAGCCACTCGGGGTGAAGCAGGGAGAAGAGTGGGCACGGGCTGCTTGCTCTTCCTCCTGTCAATCCCTCCCCTCGTGCAACAGGTGAGTCGGGGGAACCAAAAAAAAAACAAAGGAAAGATTGAGGCCACTGGGCTCCTCAACTGCTTCCAGTGCTTCAGCCTCCCACTGCTGTGTGTACAGGCAGAGAAGAACACCTTCAGCAGTGGGGATGTTGCACATCCCTTGTCACTCCTGGGCACTTTGCAAACCCTAATTTAACCCTGAGAGGGATATACAGGTTCTAGCTGTGGATATTTAACAATTATCTAGAGCTGAGCAGGTCAGCCCCCCTCCTCAAGAGGCAGTGGGAAGAAGGAGCTAGCTCCCTCCAAACCCGGTGCTGTGGCCTCTGGGTGAGTTGTGTTGCCCTCACCCCACCCGCAGCAGCAGAGCCTTGGCTGGTGCTCAGGCAGGGAGGCTGCACACTCAGCCAGGGTGCCCCAGAGGAGGACACCTGCAGGCTTCTCACACCATCGTCCTGTGTGCCTTTGGTCTCCCATCTCCTCTGCAGCCCCAGCCGAGCAGCACCTGCCCTGGGTGCTGGTGGCTTCTACTGGCAGTAGAAGCAAATTAATGAAGAAAGAGGGAGAGACTGACATTGCGTCCTCACGTCCAGGAGATATCATGCCTTTTTCAGTCTAGGAGATGAAATAGTTATGAAGAAGATGTCTCTCAGGTGTGACGTGCTGTGTCAAGAGTGTCCTTCAGGGGAAGGTTACCAGGCATGTCTGGTGGGAAGGCAATTCCACTACGTCCTGCAATCAGCCAGCCCTGTGAGAGACTGAGAAGTTAATGGTTAATGACTCAAAGCAATGGCCCATTTGCGGAGGCGGCAGGGTGCTTTGCACACTCCGAGGGGGAGGAGGTGAGGTTTTGGGTGTGTAATGGCAAACCTCTGGATTGCATAAAACAGAGGGGGCTGAACAATCACCGCTGGAGGCTACAAACGGGCTTTGAGGCCGACAAGAGGCAGATCCAATTGCCCTCCCTTACATAAGTCACTCAGTTGTAAAAGTCCCCCACACCTCCCAAGGAAAGGTCCTGAGGCTTTTCATCCCTCCTGATGGGGCATTCCTGGCTCAGCTGTTCTATGTGAGAGGCAGCTCTCATGTCTCAGAGGGTGTCATAAACCATCAAAGACCCCCAAAGTGCCCCCAGACTCATTTCTGAGACCTTCCACCAGGGGACTGAAGGCTCTCCCCAGGGGAGGGACCTGGGCGTCCCACTGAGCCTGGGTGTCTTAGAACCAATCGAACTTTGTGTTTTATGGGTTTCTTCTCCCACCCTCAACAGATCAAGACTGCGACCATCACTTTGACCCAGGGACACTAAATTGCAACAATCAAGTATTTCCGTGAGATCCTTGCGTGGTGATATGTTTCTACTCTTATATTTTATCTTTCTTTCTTTTCCCTTACACATTTTCCTAAGTGAGTGATATTTTTATGCTTTCATATTGCCATATTACTGTAGATAATAATAATCAAAGCAGCTACATACCTGCTCTCCACTGCAACCAAATTGTTTTTAAATAAACCCTATGTGTATATATATACATATATATATAATATATATATATCTATATCTTTACAAACACCAATCATCCAATGTCCTTTCACTCTAATCCACCCCAAGGGAACCATTAACACAAACCTGGAGCTTTTGGGGTTGGTTGTAACAAACCCCTGCCAGATAGGATGCTGGGGCTGTGAATCCAGCTCCAGGGGATGGGATGAGAGCAGTTACCAGCAAAGAGAATGTTAGGTTAAATGCCATAGTGTGGTGGAAAAAAGCACAGGGAAGGGAACTGATGGCTGGTCCTGTAGGAAAAAAAAGCTACAAGAAATTTGGAGAGGAATTTTTTACAAGGGTATGTAGTGATAGGACTAGGGGCAAAGGCTTTAAACTGAAAGAGGGTGGGTTTATTTTAGGTACCNAAGACTGCGACCATCACTTTGACCCAGGGACACTAAATTGCAACAATCAAGTATTGCCGTGAGATCCTTGCGTGGTGATATGTTTCTACTCTTATATTTTATCTTTCTTTCTTTTCCCTTACACATTTTCCTAAGTGAGTGATATTTTTATGCTTTCATATTGCCATATTACTGTAGATAATAATAATCAAAGCAGCTACATACCTGCTCTCCACTGCAACCAAATTGTTTTTAAATAAACCCTATGTGTATATATATACATATATATATAATATATATATATCTATATCTTTACAAACACCAATCATCCAATGTCCTTTCACTCTAATCCACCCCAAGGGAACCATTAACACAAACCTGGAGCTTTTGGGGTTGGTTGTAACAAACCCCTGCCAGATAGGATGCTGGGGCTGTGAATCCAGCTCCAGGGGATGGGATGAGAGCAGTTACCAGCAAAGAGAATGTTAGGTTAAATGCCATAGTGTGGTGGAAAAAAGCACAGGGAAGGGAACTGATGGCTGGTCCTGTAGGAAAAAAAAGCTACAAGAAATTTGGAGAGGAATTTTTTACAAGGGTATGTAGTGATAGGACTAGGGGCAAAGGCTTTAAACTGAAAGAGGGTGGGTTTATTTTAGGTACCAGGAAGAAGTTCTTTACTGTGAGGGTGGTGAGGCAGTGGCACAGGTTGCTCAGAGAAGCTGTGGATGCCCCATCCCTGGAACTGTTCAAGGCCAGGCTGGATGGTGCTCTGAGCCACCTGATTTAGTGAAAGGTGTCCCTGCCCATGGCAGGGAGGTTGGAATGAGATGATCTTTAAGAGTCCCTTCCAATCCAAACCATTCTAACATTCTATGAAAAAGGATTTATGGGTAAAAACCATGAGGTTAATGAATCTGTAGCAGCCAACCTGAGATGCAATTTGTGGTTTTCACCTGTGGTATTTAGAAAATGTGTACCAGAACTAGCTCTAATACATAAAAGATACAGGCCTGTGCATGTACCTTCTGGGTCACTTAGGGTCTTCCCTGGGAAGAAGTGAGCAGGAAGAGGATGGGAAAGAGCTTTCAGTGACACATACCAACAGAAACAAAAGCAAGCTGGTGCTCTACTCCGAAAGGTGGCAGGTTAGGAGCAATGGCTTGAAGCTGAAGGAGGAACAGGGTTCAGGTTCGACTTTGAGATAAGGGCTGAGCAGTGAGAAGTTACCCACTGGCGTGAAGTTTCCTGGACTTATATGGAGCTTGACAAGTGATTCAGATCCTGCTTCTGCCAGCAGGAAATGTTTGTCTAAACACAGCTCCCCCAGCCATCTTATTCAAGAAGAAAGTTGGAGTTTCTGAGAGACAGCACTAAACCTATGTCATTATCAGTGCAGTGTTTTCAAGATGGGTCTCTAGATAATGACACTAATTCTGCTTCTCAGGCAAAATTTCTGTGTGATTTGCTGGAGGCTGTGCGCGAATAATGAACGTCCCTCAGAGTTCGATACTACAAATGGTTTTGCTCAGAAATCAATCTTTTGATTGAGGAGGTAATTTACTACCAGAAAAATTGTGTTGTCTCCCAAATCCAGCCATGAGCTTAAGGAGAGGAGGCTGCCTCGTCAGATGTGCGCTATTGACTTGGCCTCAGTCAGAACACGCTTGAGCTCCTGAGCTCACTGCTTCCTCCACTGCCTCCTCATCTTCCTTGGCATTCCAGTGCTCCAGGTGCTCTGGGGCTGCCTTCGTTTTCCTACAGGGCTGGTTCAGTGTGATGAACATGTGGGGAGGGAGCACTGGAGGCAGCTCTGTGCTATCTGCCCAAGGATCCTAGAAATGGCTGGGCACCTCGTTGTGACATGGAGCAATCATTTGGAGATAATGATAACTTAAGATATATGTCTAAGAAGCTGTTTATAACTTTTTTTAAAATCATTTCCCTCTTAGTTAAAGGTCACAGGATCAAAAAGCCACAGCAGTGCAAGTATGGCTGTTCTTAAAGCTCAGGACTAAGCTCTGATCCCATCTTGGCCAGACTTTGCTGGACCCTTGCAAGGAGATAGCCTTACACATGATTTGTACCAGCACACATGTATAGAAACGTTGTGCTGGGATGCATCCAGTGTGATCATTGGAACATGTGAAACAAACGCCTTCAAAAGCAATTCAAGGTTTGTGGAAGCTTGAGTGGCTGGAAAGGCCTCTAGGTACAAGCAGAGCACAGCTCAGGCACCCAGTGCTTCAGCCCCTGAACCCCACATCCCTGCCTGAAAAGGTGGCCCAGTTCATCCCAGTTAGGAGTCTCTAACAAGCTTGTAAGCTAGAACTAGAAATGCAGGAGCTAGAAACAGGAGCCAATCTTGTCACCTGGGCTCACCCAAAGGTCTTCCCTTGAGTGATTAAAGCTGTTCCAGATGGCAGCAGTGACAGTCACTGCCCTCCCAATACCAGATAACAACCTGCACAAGAACAGCCCACCACCCCCCCCTCCACTGCTGCCCAGCATCCCAAGTACTGAGCAATACTCCCACCAGCTTTCATGTCCAGACATTTTCTGTCAAGACTTAGCAGCCATTAAATATTGAATGCTGAAAGTTTGGGGAGGAAAGGTAGCAAAACAAACTTTATTGCTGTTTCCAGAGCTGATTCCTGAGGCACAAACACAAGTTTCAGGGAGAACCATGCCAGGCTGGTGACTGCTTTCCACCTTCCTGCACAGCCTCCTGCTTTCCCTCACTGCCCACCCTTTGGAAGCATGTTCCTACCTGGTCTCCAGACAAAAAAACCAAAGAGAGACAGCAGCTGGATCCTACAGGGTACTTCTCCCGTGGCTTCAAAAATATGGGTGGGGAGAGAGGAAAAAGGAGTTTTCGGTTGTTACGGATTTGCTCTTTTGCTCTGCTAGCTCCTGTCAAAACACATGCAGAAAGACAAGATAAGGAACTCTGTGGTTTCCTCTTGCAACCTCAAACAGCAAACACTCCTCAAAAACATTTTACTGTGTGGTCACATTGCTTCGAAGAAAGGATAAGAAGCCCAACTGAAAAGAACACAATATAGTAATTGAAAAATAATATTTAGTCACAGAGGAGCTATAAATAAAACAGAAGATGCCCTGAGATCTGAAAGCCTCAACAACTTTATAGCATCTCTCTCTATCTCAGGAGGTTTCTTCTTCTTTTTCTCTTGTAGAGATGCTTCAGTTGCTATTGATACAGGCACCTCCTCCCAACAACTGGCTAAATGGTTTACCCACCCCCCACCAAGTCTCATTAAAATAGATGCTTTTCAGCATGCACCAGGAATATCCTTATGTGAAATGTGTTAAGATATTGCAACTTCTATTCAGTTTATTTTGAGTGAGTACAATTAAGAAGCATGAGGCAGGGCTCTGAGGGTGGGGACAAACATGGAAAGGAGAAGTTCATTATTTTATAGTAATTTTGAACTGCTGAGTTTCGTTTTCATGTGTACTGCTAGCATGGTGCTACAGAACAGGTTGAAGATTTAAAAAAAGGCAAACCAAAACCATTAATATCAGTATGTTAGCTATAGCACTTATAGCTTCACAGAAAAAAAACAGATGTTCTCTAAATGCAGATGTTTCCAGGGCTGAAATAACAGCTGGCATATACTGATAATTACTAATTGGGCTCGTTCAGCGGGTAGAGCTTAACAGTGGTGGAGCAAAGGCTGAGTAACAGGCTGACTCCTTCTCCCAGCTCCTGAGAATATCTGAATTTCTACTTTGGCTTCCCTTTCTTCTTCCTTTTCCTTGCCATTTTTAATTTCAGCCTCATTGGTGCCTTCCAACAGCCTCTGTTTCCTCTCCCCCGCCCTGGGTACCCACCCCATGAAGGCAGGTCCTGGGGCAGGTGCCTGCTGGCAGCTGCCAAAGCCACCCCCTCCCCAAGGCAGCAGGGGGAGAGCACTCAGCCTGAGGGGTGTCACCCACACTGGTCCCCCTCCCACTGAGGGCAGTGTGCCTGCTTGATGCCAAGCATGGAAACTGAGCTTCAAGAACAATTTTGGTGCAGAAAGTGCAAAGTCCCACTAACCAGGCAAGGCACCTCAGCAGGAACATCACCTTGACCTCGAGGGGTGAGACCTGGAGCTGTGTGGGGCTGTGGGCAGGGGAGACACCGGGGCAGAACTGAGAATCCCAGGCTGTTTGTGCTGTGAGTGGTAGCTCCTGCTGTTAGTCACGGGCACTTTGAGCAAAAATGCTGCCTCACACATCAACAAGCAGCAGAAGCGAAAGAGAAAAACAGACTGACTTGATTTAGAGTAAACATGAGAAAAACAAATCCACCCAAACCCTCACGCCGTGTTATCAGAAAGGTACCGGGCTGTAGGAATGCTGTGGGTTAAATCAGCTTGTAGTAGTTGATTTTTAGTTGCCTTTTTTTGTAAGAAAAGCAAATCAACCAGTTTTTCCTAAGGACAGGAAAATGCCAAGAGCTATAATATACTTCTTTTAAAGTTTGTCTTCAGAGATGTGAAGATGATTCAACAGTAAAGCTGGATTGTGGCCAAATATATCTGAGGAAGAGTCCCACTTCCATGATGTGGTGGGTCATTCTGCCTGGCCACACAAAAATTCTGGCTGTGGGTCTCCCTTCTCCCTCTTGGGACACCAGAAAATCCCCTTTCCTCCCTTCCTGGGGAAAACTTCACCACGGGGATGGAGGGAATGGAAAGGAGTACATCCATGTGCTTTCCACCTATTTCCTTTTTTTTGGTGGATTTAGACCAATGAAGAACTGTAAATGAGTTTTGAGTCAAGAAACAGTAGGCTTGAGTTAAAAGCCCTCCTTCACAAGGCAGCTTTTGGCCATTGCCACCTTTGGCAGCCCAAGTGCTGGTGGGCTGGTGGGCCTTTGTGGCTGGGTGGGCGCTCAGCCTGGACACAGGGGGGAGGTTTTGGATCCCTTCAGCCACAAAGCCTCTGTTCCCCTGAGCCATCTGTGCATAGACACAGATGTACACACTCACATGGGGCTTTTTTGCAGGGTGTGGTTTGGTGCTTCCTCTACTGGTTTCACTGAGATAGACTTTGCAATGAACAGGCAGGAGGTTGTCCTCCCTTTTGAAGGTGATGTCTGGGAAAAAGAAGCCCTGCCTTCCCCAGGCCCCAGGGGAGCATACCTGAGTGACCCTCAGAGAGCCCCCCTAATGCCCCCACCACCCTCACACCACCTTAGCATTGCCTTACCAGGGCTGGGCTATCTTTCCTCTCTGGTGGGTGGGGGATTCACTGTGCTTCACACTTGCCTTCCAGATGCGCTGTTTGGCCATCATTGCTTTTTTATGTCAAATATAGATACATAGATTAATTAATTGTAAGTACATATACACAAATAATTATGTATACATGTGTTATCTATGTTTTTTGGGTATAATTCTAACACACACACCTCTTCCATGGAGGGGTGGTGCAGAAGGGGCTGCTAATGCTCGTTCCTCTGGCCCTCCAAGTGTGCACATCCCCCTGAGTCCCCTTGCCCACCACAGGCTGTGGCACTGGGACACATGTAGTGCCCCATGGAAAGTGAGGGCCCTTGCCTAGAGAAGCCTTGTGGGTCCCCTCTCAATCCCCAGTTTGTCCCCACTGTGTGAACCCCATGCCTCCTGCCACCTGTGTCACACCAAGCCTGGCCCCCAAACCCCTGTGTCTCCCCCATGCCTCCACATGCTCTGCCATGTCTCACCACCTCCCCACTGTCTCCCCTCCTGCTGTCCTCCCACACCTGTCCTTCCATGTTTTCCTACACATCCTGCCACGCTTCCTTCGGTGTGTCCCTCCCACCACAGCCCCATGCTGTGCCCCACACGCACCTCCCCTGTGTCCCACCTGTCCATTTGCACCTTCTCAAGTGTCTCCATGTGCCATGCATGCTCCCCACACCCTTCACACATCCCATCAAACCCCCTGCACGTCCCCAGCACTTGTCCCACTGTGGCCCCATGCCTGTGCCTTGCACCCTCCTTGTGCAAGGAGGAGCCCCAGCAGCTCTCCCAGCTGCCCCATTCCTTACTGTCCCTGGGCAGTGGAGGCTGCTGACATCCTGGTACAATGTGCTACCAAACCCTGAGGTGGCACTTTCTGGGAGAACAGCAAGGTTACTGTCTAAGATGAAAGCAGAAACCCCTTTCCTCTTGAGAAAAGCACTACTGATTTCAAGCCCGTATGAGCACAGTCTTGAGTGTTTTGGTGTAAATTGCCTGCCTGTGACACACAAACTGGTTCTTGAAATGAGAGTGCAGGCGGCTCACTGGCTGCTTTGGTCTGGGGCTGTCTCAGCTTTCAGGATATAACACGTCCCCAGGAATTATTTCAAGCTGTAGCAAGAAAACACATGGCAAACTGTCCAGCTGCTTGCAGTAGCCCTGCAACAAGATCTGTATTGTGAAAATATGACTAAAGATGGCAGGAGAGAGAGGGTGCCCCATGGCATAGCTGCATGGCCAGGTAACCAACGTAGGTTGTTATTGGCAACCAGAAAGCAATAAACCTATTGCTACATGCTTTTTGGGCCAACTTTTGGCTGGCAAACAAGGAATGGGATGGACCTTCCCAAGGCTGGTATTTCTGGTGTTTGCTTTGGGTATTGACATTTCATATACCATTGTTAAAGGGCTGGGGAAAAAATCAGTTATTGATTGGGACAGAGCTATCTTTGTAGAAAGGCGTGGGGGCCTTGTTTTCATATTATTTGCACATCTTCTCATTTTACTGGGCGTGGAGAGAGACAGGATGTGTCTGTGACACTGTGTCACCTGTGCAGAGACCTCTCACCCCGGATGCACACCGAGGTGACAGCGTGGCTGATGGAGAGGGCTAGGTTGTGTGGGTTAGACTGGTTTCACATCCAGCCCAGCATCCATCTCCAGATGTGGCCAGATGTTTTGGGAGGAGGGAGGACAGGGCTTGTGATGCTTCCCCCGCCAGGCCCTGAGATCTTTGCTTGCTTCCTGCAGGTTCCTAGCACTTGACTTGGTTTCTTGACTGCTGCTGCCGAGGGCTGAGCTCGTGCTTTGGTGGACACTAAACACAGGGCCCAGCTCTGGACCAGCAGGGGTCTGTGCAGAGCCCGTGTGAGTCCAGGACTCTTTCTTCCCCCTCAAAATATCTAGTTTTGCAGTTGGATGTGTTGAATTTCATCTGCCCCTTTATTCCTCACCGTTTGCAGTTCCCACAGCCTGTCCTTGGCCTCAGACAGCTCCTTATCAGTGGCCACCTCTCTCACCTCCCTCCTCAGCCCCTTTCCAGGCCATTTACGAAGGGCTGAGCAGCCGAGGCCGCTGCACAGACCCAGACCCCAATGGAAGGTCACTGCTATCACGCTGCCATATGAGAACTGGCTGTCTTCTCCTGACCTCCATTTCCTGTTTTTCAGCCCATTATTTGTAGATATCAGGACCTTCGTTCTTATGCCTGAGTGACTGCATTTCCTGAGGAGCTTTTTCTGCAGTCTCGTTTAATCCCAAGCAGCTTCCTGGGCCAGTGAAGTTGTTGTGCCCACAGGAATGTTGTGCTGGTCCCAGCTTGCCTGAGCCTTAGGATGTTGGTATATGTGCCTGCAGGTCCAGAGCCACCCCACCACTCTGGCGTCTTTGGTAGAAACACACGTGTTTTGGGTCCCCCTTGCAGTCAGTGAGGAGCAACAACTCCGGACCCTCCAAGGGGCTGGTCCCTGCCCATCACCCAGGGCAGATGCCTGTCATCTGGGGGCCCTGCAGCCACTGGCTCAGGGTTGAAGAGCAAATAGCAACAGTCTCAGCTCATCAGAAGTCTGTAAGAACATGTGGCTAATTTGGTGTGTGCACACGTGCTACCGGGACCAGTGTGGTTTCTGAACAAGCCCAGGTGATTCTGCAGCTGGGACAGGGCTCAGGGCACCTGTTTTTAACACTCCTGTCAATCTCACGTGGTGGTGAGTCAGGTCTAAGAGCTTTGTTAGCTCTGCTCTCTCCATTTCTCCTGGCTGCCATCAAGGTTTGTCAGCAGCAGTGGCAGTGGCTGCCCCTGAGCAGCAGCATGGAGCAGTGTGTGCAGCAGCTGCAGCAGCGCCATGGCAGCACACGCTGGGCAGGCACCGCTTCCTTCTCTCCCCACAGCGCCAGATGACAAAAATAACACCAAAAAGCGACAATTCTCCTATTGTTTTATTTCATGATAATTTTCTTCTCCCTCTTTTCTCTGACACACTGAGGGATGTTTTGGCAGTTTGCAAACATCCCCCTGTTCGCATTCACTGAATGTTACTACAGGCATTGCTTTCATGTGACAGCTTGAAAAAGGGATGTGAAAGCTTTCCTTCTTGTCTTCCTGGCCTTTCCCTCCATCATCTGACCCTCATGAATGCTCTCCAGCAAACAGTTTGCCTTTCTTGCATGGTAGAATCTGGAAATAATTGCCTGCCACAGCACTTACTTCTATCAGTGAATAATCTTGTGTAATTGTGCTGTGGTCTTTGCCCCACAGTTCATTTTCTTAGCTCAGAAATGTGCTATTATTTTTTTTTTTTTAACCATGGCATATATTCTGTTTATCCCCACAATTCATTGTTACCAATAAAGCAGGAAAATAAGGGATAATCACCACTTAAATGCTTTAAAACCAATGCCATCTGTGGGATGGAAAAAACCCCAAACCAAGCAAGCAAAAAGTCCTACCATCCCCAGAGGAATGTGCATCAAATGTGCTCTAGCCAAAATACTCGCTTTTTCTGATGGATCATATGAAAACACAAAGTCCTGATAATCTGACAAGCCACAGTTTGGTTCCTTGGATCCTCAACCTCAGCTCAAAAGTTGGCTGACTTGTATCAGAGGCTCTGTAGTTCTGGTTGTTGCTGATCACTTGTTTGTTATTGGTATAGCAAGCTCTGGGAGCAGCCAATGTCATAATCCTGTGTCACTGTACAGCTCCAAGGAAATTGCTGATAAATAACAATAATATACACACACATAATGGATACAGGCAGCAGCCAGACAGGACAATAATTGCTGTCTTGGTAGAGCTTATTACCTTAAATCAGGCAGAAAGAATTTATGTCAATGGATGCCACCTTTGTAATTTCCTGGGGAAAAAAACAAAAGGCCTATATTTGGCTTTCAAAATATGTGCCCTGAGAGATACGCTTCATGTGACCAGGGAGGAGCTGTAGATATGTGTGTGCATTTTCATTTTTCCATGGTGTCTAGTATGTACCCCAGGACTGGCTGCAGAGAACTAAACTGGCCCTGTTTGATCTGGTCATCACCATGAGCCAGTCCCCATGAGAGCATCTGTTTCCTCACCCAGTACTGCTCCTGCACTCACCACCCTGAAGTCACCCAAACCCAGCTGACCTTAAAGACCTCTCTAAATCTGAGTGACATTTCAGTGTCTTGGAATGGCTCCCCCCATTTTCAAAGCCCAGGAGTGTCTGCTCTGCACACCCTGGTGCAGCTGCCCGACTTTCACACCTCTGAGCAGGACGGCTTCGGGTTTTGTGAAAAACAAAGGGTGCCCTCAATACAATCCTCTAGCTCCAGCCAAAAGCCCAGCTACTTGGTTGCCCATGCATGGCCTGTGTGTATAGGAAAATATTCCAACAGAAAGCTCTGGGCAACCTTTGGCCAGATTCAGCTGCACATCCAGGCTGCTTTTTGCCATTTCATTTATGCAAAGTAGTGGGAAACACAGGTAAAGTAGCTATTTGTTTAACACATTTATCTCTGTTTTACAGCTTGGGGTTGATCTAAAGCAGTAGGATAGCATATCTACCCTGAATACATATATTTTTAAGACATAAAGGAGAAGTCTTAACCTATGAAGGGTTATAGTGAAACTTATGAGCGTTTTCCCAGGTTTGCATTCCCTACCCTGTGAGTCCTGTCTCAGATTCCCCATCAAGCCAACCTCTTTAGGTTCATCTCTACAGATGGACCCTCACAGCTGAAGTTCATCGAGTTGACAGCTCCCAAGGAGGAGTCCCCACAAGGCGGATTTTCATCTCTGTTGGCTGGCATTAGCGTGAAGTCAGAGGAGTTATTCTCAGTACATATTGGTTTAATTAAAATTAGTCATATCCTCAGTCAGTGGAAATTATCAAAGAAGGGAATGTTAGGGAATTCTCTGCTGCTGAACTGTGGAGGAATGTATGCAGAAATAGGATTCCCAGGTCCCTCGCTCAGCTAATGAGATGCACGGCATGGGCTGGGTCCCCTCGGTGCAAATGTGGGATAACCAGTGTGGTCTGGAATTGCACTCCCAGGAGAGCCAGTCCATTGTGCTCCTGCACTGCAGCTCGAGTCTTCTTCCATTCTGAGTTAATAATAAACACAGCCCATCTAAGTGATATACGTGACACGTTTATTACCATGTCCTTTAGAAGCAATTTCCTTTCTGCTCTGTTTTCTCACAGACAGTGTAATTACCAAGTTAAAGAGAACACAGAAAAAAAAAAAAAAAAAAAAACAGTTTCCAGACTTGATCTTTCCCAGATGAAATGACAAAATTACTGAACCAGTTTATACTCTTCAGATCTGTAAGGAGATATACCTTAGGGTTAACAGCTGCATTTCAGCAAGTCTTCAAGTGAAGGAACACAGTGAAATCAGCTCCATATAGGCACAACTTAGCAGCAGAAGATTTTTACATGATTATACTGAAGCCATTTGTGCCTACATGGAAGGCAGGCATGGTGATGTTCCTAGCTCTGTTTTGCAAAACAATCCCAACCACCATTCCTGACATAACAGATAGCTCAGTTCCATATAGGAAAGCAATGAAAGAGGCAAAATCCTGATGCATTTGGAGCAGGTGACCATTGACTTTGTCAGAGTCAGGATTTTCCTTGTCTGCTGCCTCGTCTTGGGTTGGGCAGGGCAAATGCCATCAGTTTTGCATTTCTTATTCTTCCTGTCCACTCTGTAGCCCCATCGCCAGGGAACCTGTTGAACTGAGGACCAGAAAATAATCCCTCTATTGCAAATTGCTTGGCCTAAGCTGTCCTATGCATAATAGTTGGATATTGGGCATGGTGATGCTGGTTAATGGTTGGATTTGATGATCTCAGACACCTCCAGCCTTAATGATTCTGTGATTCATAAACCAGAAGGCTGAGAGGAGTGTGAGTGAGGGTGTGCAGGCTGAGAAGCACAGGGAAAAAAAGGCCTTTGGATTTCTCTGCACCAGTGTGCCCAGTGAGAAATAGTTTCCATACATGCTTTCAGCTCCTTCTGCTTGGAAAGAAAGGACACAGCCCCAAGGCATGATCATTACAATGGGTTCTGTGTAAGTTGCTCCTTATAAGCATTTGTCAAACTGCACTGAGCACAGGACAGTGTGGCAACGTGTCCTCATTCAGCAGTGGTTCCCATGGGCAGTGGATCATGCTGGGAATTGGGGCAGACTGCTTCTGGGCTCTGGCACAGGGAGGCAAGCTAAGGTGCTTGTGTTTTAACCTCTAAAACTCCAAATTATTTGGCTTCTGATATCCTCAGAGGGTCTGCATTGAGCGTCTCGGTCAAAGCAGCATGAGCACAGTCTGGCTGGCTGGACCTGGGTGTTAAACCATCCCCTGGAAAGTGCTCTCTGCGTCCCTGCTGGTCAGAGGTGTGGCAACTCTCAGAGCATGCTGCAAAGCTTGCACTTGTGTGAGTCTGCCCACTCCATATTAGCTTTCAAGGAGGGTAATTTAGCAGTAGAAAGACAGGGAGGTAGAGTCAGCCAGCAGGAGGGTGAGGTGATGGAGCTACAAAACACATGTGCCATGGTGTGAGGCAGAGAAGGACCCCGCACTCACCTTTCTCCAGCACTGCCACAACAAGACCATGTCCAGACCAAGCATGAGAAGGATCCCTTGGAATGGTAAAACCCCTAGTCCTTGTGGAGAAAGTCTCAGGAGCTGGTTTTCAGGGGCTGCTGTCCTGTAGGGCTGGTCTTGAAAGCTACCTCTGTCAGGGCAGGCACTGGGACCCCCATGGAGCCCTCCCACCTCTGAGAAACCTGTCGTGTGACCCCACATGGCCATCCCAACCAGCCAGTGGGCCTGGTGCCCCATCAGAGTTTCTGCTTCTTGCCAGGCAGCTGTCATGGTGTTGGCTTGAATGCGGATGCTTTCTGCAGCCAAGGGCAGAGATGGACAGCCTCGGGTCTGTGGTGCCGGGATATCCCCACACTGTGGGTCATAAAGAATATAAAGAACTAATTAAATTTAATCCTTCCGAGGCAGAAATCATGGGCCAGATCTCTGCTGGTGTAAATCAGCGTGGCTCTGCTGGGGTCAATGGAACAAACCCAGCCTGTGCCAGTACAGGCTCTGGATTGGTGCCTACCATTGTGCACAGTCACAAACGCTGCTGAGTGCCATGAAATTAGAATGAAAGATTAATAAAATCATATTTCGCATTGTCCTCAGCACAGACAGGCCATTTGAAATAGCACAGCAGCCACAGTATTGTTGGTGGCTCTGAACAATGTTGCTTTCAAAACACTCCGTTGTATATAGAAACTAATATGGCTACATGGTGAAAAGTATTATCCTCTGCATTATTTGTTAATTTAGCCTTATGGCTAAACAATTCACTTCATTTAGCCTTATAGATTGTATTTTAAATTGCACACAGCACTTCCAAGGATGTTATAAGCTCAGCTCTTCTCTAGACTGCATTCCTGGGAGCTTGGAAGGTGGTGCCCCTCAGGGGTTTGCTCATAGAGTGTCCCCAATACCAGTTAGAATCAGGTGTGCTGGAGGAAATATCTCTTCACTTTTTCTCCTACTCCTGCAGTTTCTGCAGAATTCCTCTTTGCTGACAAACTCTCTGAGTGAAGGTTTCATTGCAATTTACAATAATGATGGTCATTTGTCAAATTGAAGTCCACTCCTTTCCTTTTACAGTTCGTATGATACTGAGTGAAAGACTTAATATGCAGATTTTTTGTTCTGAAGCAGTTTCTCAGGACCATGTACTAGCCTAACACTCAGCCCCTTTTCCCTAAATAAGAAAGTGAAGTTTACCTTAAGTCAAGCCATTTGCTTCCTGTGGCTTAGACTCTGTTCCAGAAACTGTAATTGAATTTCGCAGGTTCTATCTCAAGCCTGCTTGCTTAGGATATTAAAAGTTATTATTGCCTTAAAAGCAGTAATAGCAGATTTGCTGTTTAATCATATCACACTTCTGATTTGCACCAGCAACAACTTTGCGGTCCAGCTGAAGACTGGAGCTGAAAAACAAAGCAGATCAAATTTCATTTCTTGGCAGTGTAATAGCCTTTATTCTTGCAATTATTCACCTATGTCTTCTCAGATTAGAGTTAATTACTGGGAAAGATAAGCTGCTCTTTCTTTCCTTGTTACAGCTTCGGTGATACTGGATCAGTATGACTTGGTACATGTTCACTGCTCTTTGAGAGACATATTCTTCAGTGAAAATTGACAGGACAATTTCAGCAAACATAAAACCTCCTCCTGAATTTGCACAAGGCCTGCAGATGCTCCTGCTACAGAGTAAGTTTCCATACAGACAGATCAGGAGAATGGTGATGTGATGTTCTCTTAGAGGTTATGAATTCCTCAGTCCTCAAATGTGTTACTACTTGGATTTCATATCCCTGGCATACCCAGGGTGGTTGGCTGTGCATTTCCTCATAGAGAAGGAGCCTTACTAGGCCAGCTGGATGACAATAGAAACCTTAACGGGCACCCTTCAGATATGCTAAAGAGTTGTCAAGCATCTGCAGATCCCTGTTTGATGTCCTCTAAACTGGAAAGGATTTCCCAAACAAAGGGGTTTCCAACAGCTCTTGCTGGGATAGCCTCGGTTCCTGGGCTCAGGTTTTGTCCCTGCATTTCAGAAAACATCTTCATAGCTCAAACGGCAAAGCTTGGGATCTTGTGGTGCAATCTCACCTGTGATACCTGTATACCTGTATACTCAAAGGTATCTCTGATTTCTCCTGGAGCTCCTGTTCCACATCTGGCCAGTTAAGACAGGTATTTTGGGCCACCAGATGTGTATCGTATGCATTGCCATGGCAGATTTGTGAAGGCAAAATATTAATTCCTTTGGTAGCACTAGTGTCTGGAGTTCAAGGAGGTATCCCCTTGATCTTAAGGATCCCAGTGGACCTCTCTTGACCCAAGGACAGTGGAAGGAATAAAAGGATTGTCTAAAGAGGAGTCAGAGCTGCTGCTGCTGCTCTGATCTGTCCCTCTTCCCTTTCTCTCTTCTTTGACTGCTAAGGAAGCATGTTGATATAGGTCTGATCCATTAACACCCTGTTCCTACTCCTCACAGCATCCCAACTCAGTTCTCTGCCCTTGTCTGCACCTCTCTCTGATTTTACATCATTTCCTGCTGGTCATCACCCATTCAACTCCATTTGCTCATTGCATTTGGGAACCCTTTACTGTCAGAAATGGAACACGAGAGGGGTTCTGTTCCCTGCTGCAGCTCCAGGTTTAGCTGTGAGACGAGAGCAGTCAAAGCCAGCACTGCTCAGCCCCCCAGCAGGGCACGGGGCTGGGTGAGGGAGGCAGGCAGCCTGGAGTCCCTCTCCACTGTGGCCTTGCTGCCTAACCTGGGGGTCATTTCCTCTGGGCATTCCCTGCTTCAGCCCAGCTTGGTAAGCCCTTTCGCCATTGCGGGTGAGCTGAGCTTTCCAAGCATTTCTAACTATTCCTGCACCATCGTGCCTGACTTCCCACCTGTCTTCATTCAAATCCCCCTTGAACTCTCAGTCCTTCCAAGAGGCCTATAAATGCTAACCTAAGTCAAGATAATGTCATTATCACTGCCATCGATGAAGTAACTCATCAAGTGCTGAAGTAAATCACTTTCCCTGGGGATTACTGCCTGAAAGCCAAATGTAATTAGTAAAGCTTGGGTTTGACAAGGCTGTCACAGATAGTATTCATCTACTAATGAGTTCCAGCCTAAAAGTCCACACTGGTAATGTGTCTGTGGTTTTAATGAAACACTAAAGAGACCTTTTTCTCAGTATTTTTTGCTTGTTAGATGTGCTGTTTGTCAGATAAGTCTTCCCACTTGATGAGCAAGTTTTTTTCTCCCTCTTCCCCCAGCTAAACAATAGGTCTCTAAGCACTGTGTTGCAAAATACTGTTTTCTAAAAATCTTATTTGATCCTTTGAAATAAGGATCAAATTGGCCAAAATCAACATGCCTGCCATCCTATTGCCTGTCCATGGAGGGATACTGTCTTTTGCAGAGGTTTTTACAAAACAGTTCCTCCTGACAACCACTGAGTGAAAAGGAAAGGTGCTATCTGTTCACCATGCTATCAGGAGAAAACTTGAATCATCAATAAGGATGGTTTCTAAGCAACCAAATGCAGTCTACAGCCATAATAACAGCACTTTGAAAGTAAATCACTTAGTCTGGTACATGTTCCACTCTCCAATTAATGGCAAATTCTTATCAGCCGTATTGTCTGGCAGACACACATTTGAAGAGCTGAAGTGGTTCTAAAACAACACTTCAAGTGGTAGAACAAAACTCAGAGTCATTCAGATCTCCCTAACACTAATAGTTTTGTAGAGTTTTTACAGAAAATGTCCTAAAGATTTTAAAGGAAAATAAAAATTCTTATCTTTTCTACCTTATAGGATATTATAGTCAGTTGTGTCTCTGTTCAAAGCTGATTCCCCAAAGCTACAGAAAAGATATTGCCATAGGTTTTTGGATATTTTGCCTGATTTTCCCCATAGAAAAGTGACCCAAGCACCATCAATACAGTGTTTATTACAGTGCAGAAAATTTGCTCTTTGTAAGAGAATCATATACTGCATCATTGTCTGCTCTACTGAAGTGTAAAAACCAGTTAAAGCGGGATCAAAATGATCTTTTTCAGTAGGTAATATTGCAGGCGGTAATACAGAAACCTGTAAAAAGTACCTCTTCCTGCCACAGTCCACTCCCAAGTCCATCACTCGTCAGCTTGACTCCCTGCCATGCATATTCCTTTCTTGTCTGCTTCTCTTTGCCATCTTACTGCAGAGAGAATATGATGCTCCCCAGTGAACTGGTCCCAGAGGAGGTCTTGTCTGTCCCTGGTAGCCCTTCTCCTGTTTCCATGGGCAGAGGAATATGGGGAGCAGCAGCCTCCAGCCTCTCTTAGCTGGGAAGCAAGCCAAGAGGACTCACATCTCCATCCTCCTGGTACATTTTAACAAGCAGGGAGGGATTTAGGGGACCTGATGGGCCATGAAAAGGGATGTTTTAAATGTTTTAAGATGCACTACAAAAGAGAGCAGCAGCAGGTGGTGGTTGTTCTGCATGGTTCTTGTGAGAAGGGAAAGCACAGCCATTGTTTCTCAGGTGGCCTCATCAAGGGCATCGCTGGGAGCTGCTGGCACAGCCCTGGGAAATGGGAGACTGGGGAAGCACGCATCCTTGTGGTTAGGCACCAGCTGAGAGGGATGGCAGGGAGTCTGGGGACACCTGCTTCTTCATGTGCTGGTGTTGAAAGGGCCGCAAGCCCCACAGTCCATGTGGGAACAAGGACCAGAACTTCAAAGAAGCAGATGTTTGCTGCAGGAAACACAGGCACTGAGGCCACCCAGGGGCCTGAGCAGCCTACAAAGAACTTTTCATGCTGCAGTTTGGGCCCTTTTAAGTGTCATGCTAAGATCTCCCCATAATTTCTCTTAACCTAGGTATAAAATGGGAGGCAGAAATAGTATGTCTGCCTTGCTTTATCTGATTTGTCTAGTTTGATAGTGTCTGGTACAAAGATAGTGCTGCACACAACTGAAATACAAGTAATACCAAATAACTTTCCAGAGGAGTTGTAGAAGCTGGGATGCAGAAAACAAGAGTGGGAACCTGGGTCTAGGACACTAGGGGCAGGGAAAGACTCTGACTGCCTTGGTTGCAGTCTTCTCTATGCTAACATACATCTGACAAATGTTTTTAAAATTTTTTTGATGGCATCATAGAATCTGTCCACATGTAAAATGCTCCTGGCAAGCTTGATCTATTTAATTTTGGGAATGTAACCTCCATTTCTTCAAATGCATGCAAGAACCAATCTCCTCTCCAGCTGCTCTCATGGAAGGACATCTGATCAGAAGCCTCATCACAGGGCAGCCTTTGGGGAGCAAAAGGTCCTGGAGTCCACAGCAAGCCACCACATGACAGTGATGTGTCTGCTCGGCAGAGGAAGCACAGTGCCATTTAGGAAATGATGGCAGTGGAGGCAGGAAAGGAGGAACCCCTTTTACAGCAGGTAAAAGGGATGGAGGATGTCTTAAGCTGAGTTGAATTTGGAGACTTGATGAACAAGCCAGATGTTTCAAAAGGAGAATTCTGGGTATTTTCAGGGACTCTCACCTAATGTCAAATGGATGAGAAAAGTAAAACAAAGAAATGTAGTGATGTGGGATTTTTTTTCACTCCCCAGATCTATTTATTTCTCATGCTACCTGATTAAAGATAATATTTTTGTTTAGAAACCAAGGTGAATCCTGGGAGCGCTTCAAGGTCAGAAGGGAAGGGGTCCAAGGAATGTTTGTTCTAATGGAGAGATTATGTCATTTAAAAAAAAATTCAAGGTGTATTTCTCATGTATATTTGAAGAAGGGCAGCTGTTTAATGTTGCAGTGAGCAGCAGGGTGTTACAACACCCTGCAGAAGGTGAGGGTAGCCAGGTTCTTGTTAATTGATTCCTTGGGGTGGATTAGAGTAAAACAACACTGGACGATCAGTGTTTGTAAATATACACATGTAGGGTTTATTACAGAACAATTTGGTTGCAAAAGAAAATGGGTATGTAGCCATTTTGGTTTTTGTTGTCTATAGCAATATAAAAACATGAAATCATTGCAATATGAACACATGACAACATCACCCAAGGATGTGCAGGAGGGAAAAGAAAGAAAGAGAAAGGACAGGAGGGTGAAGATCTCTCCACCTGTAGGCCCTGAGATGAGACTGGGCTGCTGTGCAGTTTTGACTGAAGCGGTGCTTGCCAATGGCTTCCCATCATGTGCTGGGAGATATCCAAAAACGTGTTGGGGGAAAAGCCTTGGGAAAACACACTATCTATTGGGTTTATATTCCCTCAGGTTCAGGTGGGAACATCCACATACCCCCCCTGAGGCGGGAGCTTCACACTGGGTGATGTAACTGTGGTGGATCACAGGACACTTCTCGAGTTCTTGACACCTCCTAAAGTCAACACAGATGCCCATCACAGCGGCGAAGTTGAGCCGATTATGGCCCATCAGCAGAGATGAAAACCTTCAGGTCGTGTGCCAATGTCCCGGTATGTTCCTGGTGGGAGGAAGAGGAGGAGCCCCACAACCCAGTGGTTTGTGCAAGGGAGGGCAACTCAGCATGAGGAGAGGCATCACCACCTCTCCCCAGGGTCGGTCTCTTATCTCACTCATAGCCCAAAAATACCAGATCAGAGGTTCCTCACCCAGAGCTCACCTCCTTCATTTCAGCAAAGCACCCCCTCGTCTCCACAAAAGGGGGAACCTTGTTAGGCATTATCCCTTAATAGTTCTGTCTCTCACACAGGGAGCAAAGGACCCAGACAAACCCAGCCACACGAACCTAAAGGCAGTGAATTTCTCAGCTGAAACTAAGAAGAAGCTTGTGAGCATGACTTCCTTGTGGGCAGAGCGGGGCACTGCCATGCCTCTCCTGTGGCTAAAAGCACACTCTGGAGAGGGTTTTGGTTGGCCTGGTGGTCTGTGCTAGGAGGAACTCTTGAGGTGAGAGTAAGCTGAGGCAGGGTTGGGTACCCTAGACTCGTGACAGTGGAGGGCCAGTAGGAGAGTCTGGGATAGGAGACCCGTCCCAGCCACACAAACAGGGGCACAGCAGTGGGCTGCTGTTATTAAGACAGCCCCTGCCCGTGCTGTGCTGTGCTGTAGATGTGTTCTCACGGCACAGGACCAAAACACTGAATAGCAGCTGTGCTGCAGAGGGGGCATAAAGAGTGGAAAGTTCTCACCCCTAGACCCACATCACAGTCATCCACGTTATTAATTACCTGCAAGGAGGCAATTCAAGAGTGCAGAGGTAAGAGATCTCTGGGGTCTTCACAGCTCTTGGAAAAGCAGAGGTAAGAAGCCCAGAACCTTCTTCTCAGGGCAGTTTCGGATATTTCTCTCCTTTTAAAAAACTTTCCATGTCAGCTTCTCAGCTGTACTTGCATATGGGGTACATATGGAGGAGAGAAAAAAAAGCAGTGACTGGCGCCAAACAGGGCCTGCTGCAGCCTTTAACAGTCCTCTCCTCTTACTATTAAAATGCAGCTTTGCCCAGTGAAAATGCTGTTTTATTGCTGCAAAAATACTTCCCAAAGACATGGCCCTTGGAGCACAGCAGGGAAACGTGAAGCAGGCAGCTTTGGAGTGGCAGGCACAGAGGCTGTCCTGGAGACTCCCAGCCCTGCTGACCCGGCTGGCAGGGGATCAGCAGCGTGGGAGCTGCTTGTAGGTGGGCTGAGCAGTACATGGGCTGGGGTTCTTATGGGGAAAAGCAGTGATATGGTTCAGGCTACCCTGGATCACAGCTCAGGGGATGGGACCATGCTGAGCCTTCATCCCTCCAGCCTGTTTTGCTCCCCAGACTCTCCACCATCTCGCCTGGATGTTAGTGGGGACATCTCTCCAGCTCCAACAGAATGCTTTCACCTGGCACCTGGCGAGTTCCTCTTCACATCCCCATAGTCCTGGCCTCATTTCCCTGCTCCACAGTCTGTGTGCATCAAAGGGCAGTTGCACATGCCTTCTGCACCCCACCACCCACCGTGCCTCAGTCTGGGGCCAGCTGGTTCTTCTGCTGTCCTGCATTTTGCATGACACTGCCCAGAGGAGCGAGAGCCCTGGTGGGGGTTCCTCTTCCCATTGGCCCTGGCAGAAGGCAGGAAGAGAAGTGACAACCAAGACCTGGAGCAGGGCATGGATGAGGCCAGGAAAGCCCCTCAGTTTTTGGTGCCTGTGGTGGGCTGTGGCTGTGCTGCTGTACCCGGGAAGTGGCTGGCAGCTCCTTTGAAGGCTCCTGCCCCGCCTGCCTGCCAGCTGCTCCCCATGCTGCAGCTGCCCACAAAGGCACTGTGGGCGGGAGGCGGAACGGGAGCGATGCTCAGGCTCAGGTTGGGTGGGATGGTGAGCTGCCAGCAGCAGGGATGGGCGATGTACCACCCATGCAGCACTGCAGGGCAGATTTTTGGAGCCGTGGCTGTGAGCTGTGGTCCTTGGGATCTTCATCCCCTCTTCCACAACACCTGGTATTCTCTGAGCAGCAAATGAAAGTCTATTTCTGAGCAAGACAAAAAGCACTTCGGTGGGATGCCAAATACTTTGGCAGGCATTTGGCATGAAGCTGCAGGAGGACAGTGCTGTTTACAGTATGAACCTGCACCAGGACAGTGCTGGTGACAGCATAAACCTAAGTCACTGTTTCAGAGATGCCCAAAAGAGGGAAGAAGAAACAGGCTTACCAAGGTCAGTTAACCCTTCTGCTGGTTCTTGCCAAAACCCCTAGGAAAAAGAGGCATTTTTCCAAGAGTTGTTTTCTTGCCTGCACTATCTGTGCCTGTTCTCGTGCACTGTGTGCATCTCACCCACCTGGCTGCATCCTCAGCACTCTGTGAGGGCTGCACACCGTCTTTAAAGGCAACAGCAGGCTGTGAAATACTTTGTTATCAAAGCTCTGTCTTTTGGCTGTTCTGCAGCTGTGATCAGTACCCATTTTAAGGCTTCTTGCATGACACTGCAGAGTTTTTTTCACCAAACAGGATGCAGAGTAGATGGGAAATTACTGCATAAGTTTGTTTTTTTTAATCCTTGTCTTGTCTTTCATTTAGTTCCAGTGTATATCCAAAAGATGTGGTTAGGGACATGGTTTAAGGGTGAACCTGGCAGTGCTGAGTTAATGGTTGGACTTGATGATCTTGGAGGTCTTTTCCAAGGTGAATGACTCTATGATTCTCTATTTTTGCTCCCCGTTTCACAATTACACACTTGCACTTACGCAGTAGCCATCCTTTACCACTGATACCCACTCACATTATCTCTTCATGCCAAAGTAAGATTTGTATTCATCTCTTCCTGTAGTGGCCCACTGGTGAAGAGCTGATCATTTTAGCAGTCATAATCAGCTAAGACCAATTTTGATGAAGTTACTTCAGAAATGGAAAGTGAAATTAGAAGTTAGATTTCATTGTGAAATAACTGGTTGCACAGCATTAAAAGGTGGTGGTAGTAAAGAAATATGGAATAAAAATAATGAGCTTCAGGAAAATTGTGGTGGTGGTTTTTTTTTGTTTGTTTTTTTTTTTCCCCCAAGCATTGATAAGTTTTCAGAATACTTTGCCCATACCCAAAGTTAGCCTTCTGTGAAAAAGAAAATGATCCCATTTTTTTCAGAACAGTCTCTGGGAAGCTGTGAGAAATCAAGTATATTGTTGTCACTTCATCTCAACCATTCTGAAATTTCTGTGGCAACCACAGCCAGAGACAGAGGTGACAAATATTGGGTTGGAATGGAAAGGAATGAGTGGCTGCTCTTGGGCTATAAGAAAATAACAGGTGTTAAAGTGTCCTCCAGTGCCAACCCAAACAAAGGGTGGTCTGTGCTTAATTTTCCTTGGAGTGACAAGAGTGTAGTTTCCAAATACAAAGATATTTCTTTCCATAAAATTTAGTTTATGAATCAAAATTACATTTTCAAACTGAGAAATTAATGAGTCCACAGACTTCTGGATTCAAACACTTTGACAAATGAGGTCGATTTTAATGGCATTAGCACTGAGTGGACAAATGGGACTAATTCGCAGGATAGTGGATTCCAGATATATAAAAAAATTGTTTGTGATAAAGATTTATGAATATCGCATTCATGCTGATTGTTGCTACTTAAAATTTAATACTAGTTCCCCTTGGTTTTTTT
>VXAC01003560.1:1695542-1753173 GCA_013399225.1 Rhipidura dahli | reverse complement strand
TTTTTTTTGTTTTCATCCTGTTGCCTTTCTGAGGGCAGGAAAAGAAGAAGACAGCAAAAGGATTTAGAGGATGTGAGTGGGGTCAGGCTCTGCACGCGCTAAAGAAACAACAAATTATCTGAGGTCACAGACATTGTTAAACTGCACTCAAAATGTCCAGTGCTTTTGTTCCAGCTGGTATCCTAGAGCAGATGTTTGGTTGTTTATTCAGTGGGGAGATAAAGCTGAGCTGGCCTGGTGGGGAGTGCTGCTTGCCGACGCAGCCTGCCTGGGGCACGGTGCCAGCAGGAGATGCTTCAGACCCTGGAGCTGTGCTTTCCTTCCCAGCAAGAGGAATGATGCCTGCAGAGGTGCTCAGGAAGAGGTGCCTGAGACCCAGTGGGTGGTGGGAACATCCTGGCTCAGCTCCCTCCTGCTGCCTTGCAGGAAAAGAAGAGGAAAAGGTGTGGGGATTTCTAAGGCAAGGCATAACTTCTGCTGCTGCATCTTTGGTGGGGTTTCCAGGCTGTCCTGGGAGGGAAGCAGGTGGGAACAGCCTTTGTTGCCTCCTTGAGCTATCCATGCCTCTATGGGACATGTGGGTTTTCCCTCTCCTGTGCAGGAGGAGGGCAGAGCAGCTCTTGACAGTGCTGAGCTCCTCATAAAGGCCACTGATTTCAGAGGCAGTTTTGCATCAAAAGGTTTTTAAGAGATTAGGGGAGTTTTCATATGAAGGTACTCTGGGAAAGCTTTGGTGGGCTCTCAGCTCCTCTAAACGCATTTTCATCAACAGCTGATGCCAGGGAATAGCATCAGGCTGTGTGCTGCTTCAAGCAGCATCGTAAACCTGGTGGGAACAAAATTCTTCTCTGGGCCATTCTGCCTCCAGAACCTCTTGTCATGCACTGTTGGATGGGTTGCTGAGTAGTGTAGGTGGAAGCTACTGAAATATTCTGACCTTTAAAGTCAGAATTGACCTTGTTCCTCTGTCAGTGACTGATATCAGTAACTAATAATCTTCCTTTTCTGACTGATCTTAAAAAAAAATAAAAAAAATTTAATTATTTTTTAAAAATAATAATTCCTGGGGTTTGCTGTAAGGTAGCAATTGCAAATAGACATTTCTTTAGACTTACCAAAATGCATAGACAAAACAATCCCAAGAAACGCCAGAAGAAGGATTGGCTGGGTGAGTAAAGTTCTATTGCTCTATATAATGTTCCCTTTGCAATGTGGGTTTGCAGTTTCATATCACACCATAAAGAACAGATAGCTCATATGACCTTCTGAAAGGCACATGAGCCCTTCTAATTCACTCCTGTAACTGTCTGTTACGTGCCTTCTGTTCAGCTATTATTAAAAAAAAAAAGTGATCTGAACATTTTTTTGCCACCTGAATTTCTAACTTTTCTTCTCACTTATTTTTGCCCTAAGACATTCTTGGCATTGCTTTTTCTTGAGGATGTTACACAAAAGACTTTAATCTGTAGCAGTTGTTTAAAACTAATTCTGGCAAAATGAATGTGATATCATCATATTCTTCTAACAGGAGGTGATTTCCCTGCTTCAGAGACCAGAATATCCATGCATAGCATCTGGTGAATTAAAGTCCAGGAGGGAAGAAGCTGGCAAAGAAGGCAGGGACACAGATGAAGACAGAAAATGCCAGTGTCTTTTTCCTTTTAGCTGTTGGCACCTTCTACCAGCTCACCATGGTCCCAGCACTTGATGAGCTGATTTGATGAATCTGCACTGTTAGGCTTGTTTTCATATTTTGAGGTTGCATGTCTGAGGTCTAGGGCTGCACCCATACTATGCCTGGAGCATCAGAAGTAAACATGCAGCTGACTGATTTCCCATGTCTTTCAAATTTGGGCATCTCTAGAGAGTGCTTCACATGTTGGGTGGGACATAATGACCTCTGTTTTTAAACAGACTAAGGCCAGTTTTGCAAAATCTTGTTCCAAAATAATCTGTGTATATTGACAATTCAGGCAATTCAGGAAGTCTTGCCAAGGAAATGGACCTCCAAGTCACTACCCCAAAAGAAACCAGGCAGAGAAAACACTTCTGCCCTTTGCCCAGCACATAATACTTGAAGACAGTTAGAAGAGCATCTTTCAGTCACTTTGCAGAGGTCTTTTGTACCAGTGAAGATGAGGTTGGGTGCTCAGTGTCAGATGCCAACCAGTAATGCATTTCTGTCAAGATGAATAGGACTTAGCAAGGCAACACGTTTCACCTTCTGTGAAGTAGAAGCTCTTTTTTGTAAGCTGGCCATTAAATGCTCAAGAATCTAAATCTCCCTGAAAATCCCATTCCTTGGGAGTTGCTTTTCAAAACGGTATATCTGGGACCCTAAGTCACTTTTCAGAATGCCTTTTTGAAAAGTGTCATTGTAGATACTCTTAGATGCTGCTTGTGACCACAATATGTTGGGGAGGGCTTGTGATAGCCAAGACAATTTGATTGCCTATTTGTTGAGCATGTTCTTAGGCAGAATAAGTGCAAAGAGTAATTTTATTTAGCTTGAAGTATCTGATAAACATGGAGAGAAAAAGAGCTGTTTGGTTGGACAGGTCTTATCTCAGTATCTTTATTTACATTTTCAAAGAACACTGACGCAATCAAGCTACCAAAAGAACTGCTTTCCATCAGCCTGGGAACAGAAACAAATTAGTCTTTAATAGTGTTGTGTGAAAACTATGGGGAATGTTATGTAAAACTGTGCAAAGAGAATGTTTGTGTTCTGGTTCCAGGTCACTTAGTGGGCAAAAAGAGAGACATTTTGTGTGAAATATCCATGAAGTGGTTTGCTATTATATAAGGACAGGAACTGCTAGATCAAACTAATGGTGACATGCCGAGAACCAGATGCTTCAAAGCAAAATGCAAGACATCCCAGTGTGGATAATTATGAAATAGTCTGACCATAGGGGAAATTTCTGCATAAATGACTTTAGTCCTAAAAGGCTACATGTTTGTATTGCTTCTGAAAAGGTTTAGTCTGATTTCCCACAGACACAGGGCTTATGCAACCAGTGTGCTGCCTGGCTATGCAAATCTCTGACTCCCTCCCTCTCTGTCTACTCCCCTGTCTCCAGCAACCTCTGAACACATCCAACCTCTGCCACATGGAGCAGAGAGGAGCAGGTCTCACAAATGGTTAATGTCCTACAGGTTTCATGAATATAAGCTGCTCCCTAGTGAGGAGAGACAGGTAATCATGCCAGCTCAAGGTGAGCTTATACCTCATTAGAAACCAGAGAAACCACACAGGAGAGCATCTTATAAGTGCTCCAGCTGTGAGAAAAGCTTAAACCACGGCTCTCCATCCACATGAGAGGCAAATCCTAGGCTGCCATTGGCATTAGCAGTGCTATCTCTTTCTCCTATTGATTATAACTTTGGATAGCCTCAGGATCTAATATAAATGCTTAACTCTTTGTGACTGAACATGTTCTTAGCTTTAACAACCTCCAGAAGCAATGAGTGCTAGTTGAATAGATTGCAGATAGGACATTTCCTTTTGGTGCCTGAAATTTACAGATTTCCTTGTAGCTCTTCCCATGAAGCAGCTGGGCTTAATTAGTGCATGATGCTCTTTATGGGCCAGCAGGCTAATTTGTAAATTAATCAGAAGTAAGTTGAAGGCAGTCTCTTGCCCCTTGGGAATGCTACAATTAATTGCTTCAAGGTGTTGAAACCCTGTCTCTGCCACTCTGGGCTGGTTGACCCTTCTCTGGAAACCAGAAAATTTATGTTATCTCTCTTCTCAGACCAGGCCAGGGCCACTCCGTGGCATCCATCTTTTTCACACTGGGCTTCTGTGGAGTCCTCAGGATGAAGAAGATACGGAATATTCAGAGCTTGGCCATCATCTCAAGGACCTGGGCCACAGTACGCTGCCCCATGCCAGTCTTGCACTGCCCCTTGCACTGTCAAATGCCACACCTTGTACCTCTTCTTCATCACCTTTACAGCAGCATGAACCAAATGAAGCCTCCTAGGAGAAGATCTGTGGTCCTTGCCGTTGTGCTCACATTTGCCCTGGTGGTGTTTAATATTGAACAAAAGTTACAGTAGGAAGTTCTAGGGTGGGAAAGTAGGTCCTCTAAACTAGAAGGAGATAGGTATTTGTGTTTCCCACAAAATTCAGCAGCTGGTATGACATTTCTAATGGGGGTAACACATTTATAGATATTTTGACAACTTCTCAAGGCAGTCTGATTTCAATTGCAGTTGCACAACTTGCCTTTTACTTTCCACCAATGTTTGTGCAAGGATCGTATTGTTCCTAGGAGCAGTATTGCGAAGGAACTTTGGCACACCCACCTCTGGGCTGCTTGCTCCTAAAGTGAAGTAAGCAAAATAAAATCAATCTATATTTCATTTGGAAGCCCAAATGATTTATAAGATGAACCAACTTGTCAGGGACAGTCAGAACTGGCAAGTAATATGTCATGTCTGAGATGGTGGATTATACGATTCAGCTGCTTGGCTGAAACCCTCAAATATGCAGAAAAACATAGCTCTGGAGCCTGTTTAGGCAAGATGTTAATTGAATCAGTTCAGAAATTCACACTGTATATACATATGTCCCCACAATGAGCAGAGCCATGTGTTCATTCAGTTTTCTTGGAGATACGGCTTTGACTCACACAGAAGCACTGAAATAACCCAGTGGCCTGAGAGTGGAGCAGCAAAACCTTGCAGGTCAGAAGGGACACAGATTCTGGTAAATGCAAAGGTCTGATGGCAGCTCTTATCAGTTTCTTTCTGAAACATGGCTCTGAAGAATTTAGTTTGGTCTTTTTGTGAAGCAGCTGAGTGTTATGTGTTTTTGACAGGATGACCTATTTAATGCAGAAATTTCTCTGAGAAGCCATATCAGTATGTTATTTTCCATACCTTCCCTTTGGCCCTTGTACATTTGTGCCCACGCGTGCCATATACTTTATGTTCCAGTCTTCTCTTGCATGTCTACCACACGTCCTTGTTTCCACACTCTCACATAATCTGTTATAAGGGTGATATTTTTGGCTTTTAAGAGCGGTGTTAACAAGGATCAGATGCTGCCATCACTTAGGAAAGAGCCAGGTTTCCTTTGCCAGTTGTACTGTGCACCCATAAAACAAAAAAAAATCCATTGATGTAGACACTACAGTGAAGTTCTTGTTTTCAGCAGGTGAAAAGCCAATACTCGACCTGTAGTGAGATTTGCTCATGGAAAACCCCTGGAAGCTGTTTTTAGCAGCAAGGCATTAGTCACCCTTGGAAGGCTGCTGGCTGCTGCGTGCCTCTGGCTGACTGCGCCGTGCCGCGCCGCGTGCGAGGAGTGCTTTGGATGCTGCGCGGCGCTAACAGCCGCTCCCGCCTTGCCACAGGTGTCCAGTTTAACTGCACAGCTCCTGCTTATTTTAGGAAAACATGAGCTCACCTTCCAGAGAGCCTTCTCTCCAGCCAGAAGATGTGGGCTGCTTTCCTCTTCTGGGGGGCCAGGAGGGGTAAGGCCCCACATGAGCAAGGACCGCATGGTGGGATTTCTGTCAAACGGGTCTGGGGACAAGGCAAGGGTGAGGAAGGGCTGAGAAAAGGATGTTTACTGTGTCAGATGGAGAGCAGGCAAAGAGGAGACAGCAGAGCAGTGAAGTCATGGAGAGAGGTCTGAGGATTGGAATCTATTAGATCATCAGAATTGGTGGGTTAAGTCATGTTGCACTGAGGCTAAGGCAACTCCTAAAAAAACTTAGAAAGGGAAAATACAGGTGATGAAGGAAGTAGTCAGTTTAATAGATTGGAAATCTGGCTTGCCTGCAGGAATGCCACCTCAGAGCAAAGCCTCTCCTTGGGAAGAAGAAAGGCAACTGCTCCCTGCTCGATGGTTGCTCATCCTCTCCAATCTCCAGCTCTCCCCAGTCTCCAGCACAGCTGGGCCAGCCAGGGAGGGGACTCTGGCTCAGCGCCCCAAGGGGAGTGCCAGATTTGTCTGGCTAGTGGAGGAGAGGGAGGAAAGTTCCAGTGAGGATGGCACTGTGCTGGCTGTGCAGGCATGAGGATGTGCTTTGGCACGAGTTAGCAGAGGCTCAGCCAGGTCCCTTCTCCCAAACCAGCCAGCCCTTTCCTTCCTCTGCAGCTGACACAGGCATTTGTAGAGAATAAAGGCTACTAATAAACAGTGTCATTGCTTTATAAGGAAGTGTCTTGAAATAATACAGCTTTTGTTGATGTCCTTATTTTATGACTGCCTAAGAGTGTGTGGACCTTGAACTGGATAAACAGAGTTGGGAACACTTTTTTCTGATGGAGGGTATTAAACAAATATGAAAGTGTTAGAAAAGATACAGCATTTCATTTAGACATGTTGAAACATTGTGATGTTTTGTTTGGTGAATTTTCAGGGCTAGGATACCCTTCATTCAAAATACCTAGAAAGTAAAAGATGAGAAGTATAACAAAAAAAAAAAAAAGGTTGAACAGAGGGTCTTGTTTGGTACAAGGTTGTTGGGAGAGGAAAACTGTCTGTCTCAGCTGCTAAATTATTCCTTCAGTTTTTCTGCTAGGGCTCTCCTGAGCAATGGAACAGTGGGCTCTTATACCTTGAGAGGGGATCCTCCCGGTGCAGGGAAAGAAGCCAAGATGAGCAGGTTGCTTAGCACAGGCTTCAGTTGTGTTTTAACCAGGCAGGTCCCTCTTGTATAGGGCCAAAAGCATGTGGGAAGGTACAATGCAGCTGAGAAACTCTCTCCTCTGTTTCCATTTTGTGGCTTCTGCAATAATCTTTCCAAGGAACCTTATAAACCTCTAAGTAGTGGGGTTTTAAAAACACTGCTGTTATGGTAATAGTTTAATTCTGCTTCCTTTGTTATGTGTTAATGGTGCCTTTCTTTTAGATCTACTAATAAAAGAAACTTCAACCTCAGTGTGAAAGTGCTTGTAAAGTTACATATCAAACACATTGGTGCTGGTTTTCCCCGATATACAAGACACTGGGGTGGCTGCTGCATCGGGGGTAAGTGTCAGACCTCAGCCAGGGAGCTCACCAGGTCAGCTGCAAGGCCTGTCTGCAGTCATGATCACCGCAGCTACCTACAGGGCAGAGTGGGAGAGGAGTGTTTTACATAGCAAAAGGTTTCTTAAATGAGAAGGGAAGAGGTGGGGAAACTTCAGGCAAATTAGAGATAATGGGGAATATGACATCTGGAATCTGGATAGAACGATTCATAATCTGTATCACACTTTGATCATCTCTTTAACGTAACTTTTGAATCAACCTAATGGAATAAATTCATACAGAATTTCTCTCTCTGCAAGTGAATTATGCAGGCTTGTTCACAGGTCTATGGAAAACGCTCCTTTCAGTTACAGCCTTTAATCTCTATACTGCCATTTTACAAAGTAGGAAACGAGGGATGTATCTGATTTTCCCAAACTGTCCAGAGCGTCACCTACATACTGTGCAGACAGCCCAGTCCTCAAGGCACTAGAGTCCTGTTATCATTTTATGGAGGTGATAAGTGCATGGAGATTGTGAGAGTCTGGGCATTTTGTAGAAATTGTGGTTCACGTGACATCTTGAGAGGTCTCCCAGCTTCATATTTCCTATGGTTTCTGTGAGCAATTGCCTATTGGGAAAATTAATAAAAAAAACCCCAAACTATAGGTGAGTGGGAAGTGTGGGCTGATTTCTGGAGAAAAGTACAGTGGAAAAAACAGTACGGCTGAATTTAGACAGATCTAGAAAATATAAAAATGATGCCAACTCTTTATTTCCTATTGCCAAGAGAGTGTGATTTTCTAAATAGAAAGAGTGAGGGTCTCTGTAAGTCATTAAGAGGTGGTGGTTTGGCTCACCTAACCTTCTTTATGTGCTTTGGTGCAAAACAAAGGACTGTGAGCACCATGAAGGTCAACTCTGCTTGTCACTAAGTGCCCTGAAAATATGAAATCTCGAGGTAACTTTTTAAGACAGACAGGATCTTGCTGTGGAGATCCTTGGAGCTTCTGCGGGCTGACAGGTTTCCATATGGTATCCCCTTGGGAGCTGATAAAATAGGCGTAGTCTCAGTTCTTGTATTCATGGATGGGAGATCAGGTTTGACCCCTGATGGTGTTCCAAAGCCTCAGGAAAGGTTAAAGTAGAGGTGCTGGTGTTCTGGGATGATGGGACTTGAGTCTGCTGTAAAGCCCTTTTTCATGCATCACATGATGTGGCAGCCTTGGGGACCTGATGTTTTATGTGTTTGGGTGTGATGAGGTGTATATTCCCAAGGACCAGCCAGGCAAAAGCAGCTGGCCACTTGGAACTGGATGGCCAGTTTTTGGGGCCAAATCCAACCCACTGGTCCTCATGTGAGCCGTGCCGGTGAAGCTGATGTGCTGTCATAGACCTGGTGCCTCTCTGAGATGGAAAGGACGTGCCCATCTGGCCATGAAATGAGCTGCTGGAGGCAGAATCCAGTTCCCACATATGCTGTGCTTTTCTTAGGGTGGCAGAAAGAATTATAACTTTCCAAAATGGGACGGAAAGATTAAAAAAAAGAAATTGTTTTTGTAGTTGGGAAAAGGCAGAGAAAGTAAGAGACCTTGAATGGATCTTTATTTTTGCTGCCAGTGGTCCCAGGATGAAGGCAGGATCCTTGTATATACCCATCTGGTTTCTACCATGAGATGCAACAGCTGACAGGTTTCCACCAGGAGGGTTAGATTCTGTTAAAGCAGCATTTTCTCATGGAAAATATTTTCTGCTGGAACATTTTTGGCTAACTTTTGGCATGAGCATGAAAGGCTCTGACAGCCGTGCTACAGTTACTTCATCCATTAACAGCCCAGAGGCCCTGGAGGGGCAGGAGGGGGCTAAAGGCACAGCCCCTACCTCTCTGTGGTGATGCTGAACATGGGCTGCCTTGTCTGTAGCTCTGGCCACCCCAAATGGCTGTGGTGGTGGAAGCCTTGGGTGCTGGCAGGCAGCGTGGGGCTTGGCTGAGTGATGATGGCTGCATCTGCCCACGCAGGGCCCTCTGCCCGTGGGCAAGGCGGCCGTGTTATGACTTTCAGCCTTATTTTAATCCGACTGATGGAGTGGCCAGAGATGCTGATGGGATTAGAGCTCAGCAGAATGACGAAGCACTTGGGATTTGCCTCTGTGCAGATCCCTGCAGCACACCCCAGGGAAATGGCTGCTTCTGATTTACAAGCTGCAAGAACGTTGCACGGAGGTGGAGTGTTTTGTCCACAGTCTGTAGCCACAGCTTGGCCTGAGGTGGTTTTGAGGGTGCCTAATGCCTGTGCTTGGTCTCAGGCATTGGGACATCGCTGCGGAGCCTGCGGGTGCCGGGCTCTGCTTCCCATGAGGTGACCTGGCAGGTGGCAGCCCCGTGGGCACCTCTCTTGTCTCCCCCATCGGATGAGAACAGACATTGCTCCCCCGGGGCTGCCCAGCTCCGAGGGGATGACAGTCTGGGCTCCTTGGCAGGTATAACTCACCCAGTGCTCACTGGCACCAAGGTGGGTTTGCACCATTTATGAATTTCATTCATTGCACTTAAAAAGACTCCTTTGTATTTTCCCAAAAAAAGAAAAGGAAAATCAAAGCAAAGCATTTCTACACCTCCCGATTGCTTTGTTTACAGGAGCTGTGTCTCCCAATGCTCCAGGCTGAAGCACCGGGGCTGCTAATAGAGTAAATTGCGAGTACATCGCAGCAATCATCCCTGCTTCTTTCACAGGAACCGAGCACTCCCTCCTGAGCAAGCCTCCGATTTTAAGCCCTGGAAGAGCAGCTTGACACCCTGTGACCTGCCTGGTAATGTTGCTAATCCACGGCTTTATAAATACACGTTCCCGAGGGGGGCGGTGGGGCAGCGGGGAGGACGGCGGGTGCGGCGGGCAGCATCTCGCAGCTCCGCCGTGTGCTGGGCTTGCGGGGAGCTGATGAAGGTGGTCACAGGCTAAGTGGATTAACCCCGGGGAATGTCAGCTCAAAAACAGGAGCCGCAGCCTGACACAGAGATCTTGAGAAGTGGGAGGATTTGCTGGTGAGCAGCGCCAGGCTCCCAGAGGAAGCGAGGGAGGGTCCGGTCTCGCCGGAATTTCCTATGTTGGCTGTGGACACGGTCTGGAGATGCCCGGGGGATTCTCGGGGTATGGCTGCGCCTGGCTCCAAGCCCTGCAGCTCACAGGCATCCGTGCCAGCTGCAGCCGGTGAAGAAAAACCGGGACAATGTCCTCCAAGGGTGTCTGCCAGGGTCGGGTGCTCCCTGCCCCTCGCCCTGTCCTGCTTCGAGCCCACCCGGCATCTGGGTTTGGTTGGGCATGGCAATGCCTGACACCAACCCTCTTCCAGAAGGATAACAACACCTGGAGTTAAAAATAAAATGGAGACACATTAATTAAAAAGAAAATAAAATAACCATTCCAATAAGGCGGAGTTAAAAGTAGGATTTAAAAACACAATTAAAATAATAAGAATTAGCCTCCCCTCCTTGTGCCTCCCAAAGCTTTTTATTCCTTCTTTCTTCATGCAGAGAATGATTTTCTTCATGACAGTGGCTGGTTTTACCTTGTCTTGTGCAGTGAGAGAGCATCTCCAGGCTTTGTTAATCACAGCTATACCCGAGCTAATGATAGTTTGTTCTCCTCTATAATAGCTGAGATTTTTTGACTGTTCCTTTTGCTCTTAAGCCCATTTATTTGCTTCACATAGAGTGCTGTTAAGCCTGTCTTGAAAAAGTAGTTGCCCTTGTAATCTAAAGTGTGCGTCCAACTGACTGTTGGATAACTCGAACGAAGCTGCATGGTCTTTTGACCAAATAGTAAAAAATGTTTACTCTTTGACCTGGCATACTCATGTTAATGATATTAAGTTTGAAGTTACGAAGTAGGGAAGCTGGACAAATTCAAGCATGATGTGAGGTGTAGTGACTCTTTCAAGCTCAATATTATTACAATAATAAGCATATCTTGCTTTTACATGATTTTCCTAGATTTAAGTACACAAAGGAAGCCCTGTTGTGTTTCACACACACAGGCTCTGAGCTAGAAAATGGCAGCTCTGATCCCACATCTGTCTTTCGGTCCTTGGGAAAAGTTAGCTTTTTCTTTTTGTCCTATTACTGCAGGAGTTAACAGCTTAGGGGATGGAAACATGTCTGAAAGTCTCTGGGAAGATAATACTTGGGAAGACAGGTTTAAGCTACATAAGAAAGCAGATTTCATTGGCCTTCTTGGAAATGACCTGTCCAGAGACTTGTGATCTGTTTCTAAATTTGGCCTTTGCATTTTCCACGTACAGGAAGTGATGAAAAAGGCAGCAGTAATCCCTGGTGAGTTTGGACACGCACATCAGGGGCTGAATGCCTTTGTTTGTTTAGGACTGTGGTAAGTTGGGTGTTGTAAACATGACTCATGACAAGTTTAATTAAGACAAAAAACATGGGAAATGCAGAAGAAGGTCATGCATCTTTCTTCACAGTTTTGGCAGCTGAAGGTATTTCTGAGAGATTTGAATGTGCTGCACCAGTGCAAATATAAATACAGGTTTTACACTGATTTTCTCTTTCCCCGAATTATTTTTACCCTTGTTTTTTTGGATGGTGCTAAAATAAGCTGAATAGAAGAAACCTGACCTAATGCATTAGCTTGTGGCAAGCCAAACTGCAGCTGATGAAAATAAAAGATGTGGTGAACATATGATAAAACTCCTAGTCAGTTTGGTCCTGCCCCAACAATGAAAAATTTACTCCTGGATGAATCTGACTAAATGTATTAGACCCTCAAATACACACTTGTCAATGCAGAACCTGCCTATTTCTCAGATTTTCAAATACACATTTGGTGTTAAGATGAGCCCACTTGCTGATGGAGCGAGAATTTGTTCCAGACTAAGCTTCACCTCTCTGCAGATGTTGTGTGGAGCCTCAGATTTTGGTTCAGACAAGTTTCTTCCTGAACCAGCTTATATGGAGAACAAAATAGTCCTTATGAGTTGAGAGCTATAGGCACAGCGTTCTTGAAAAGATGGTGTTGATACCCTTTGTGCAGAGTGGACAACAAATTCAGGTGGTGGGCATTGACCTTAAGTTTTGTTCATGGGGGGCACTTCTGATAACTTCTGACCTATTTGAAAATCTCAGTAATGCCCAGTCACAGCACAGTGCTTAATGCCTTACAAATAACGACATGTGTTGGGATGAACTTCACCTGCCTTAACACTGGCCGCTTGAAAGCTGAGCATCCAGTTAAGAGAAGTACTGTGGAAAAAGGAGCCAGTTGGACTCTCCCTATTAATAAAGTGGGAAAAAAAAAAAAAAAGAGGCAGTAGGAATATCTCAAAGGAATTGATCCCATGTCTGCAGTAGGTGCCTATTTCTAACCAGTGAAGCCAGACAAGGGAGCCCTGGTGATTAGCTGAGACTGCCAACCTAACTAACTCCATTAAATTAAATTAATCCCAGCCTCAGAGACGGGAGCACTTGTGCCAAAACCCTCCTTTGCATGCATGACTTGTAAAAGCACGCTTCTTCGGGACTTTAGACAAGTTTGTACCAAATTTCAAGAGTCTATTATCAAACAAAATTCTCTTGAGGGTTTTGAAGTCCAAGAAGAGCAGATTCATACTGGTGTGGGCAAAACCCTCTAGGCATGTGAAATAGATTAGCTTGGAAAGAGCTTTTAAAATGTAAGATTTTTAGGTTAACGCAGCCTGTCAATTTTCCCTAGAATTTATGCTCTTAAATCCTCCAGAAGCATTTGAAAACTCCCTGGCCAAATTAAAAAGATTAAATTTATGAAACTGGGAAAGTGAAATTTGGATTCTGACGAAAATCACAGGACTTGCAGAGTCTTTGCCAGGGTTCAGAAGTATTTTAAAATGCATCTAGATGAAAATTTCCAAATAATTACACAAATAATGCCAATATGTCTTTGAAAATCTACCTCCCAATATCTGCCCTTTCTCATTCCCTTTAATACAAAGCAGCAAAAAACCAAGTAATTTCAGATTGTCTGCTCACGTGTGTGATTAAAATATACCACTCTCATAAAGGAAAAATTTATGTTTGAGTGAAGGTTTTACTGTCTAAAATAGATGTTTTAGATCATTCTGGTTATGTGTATGGATGGATTTGTCAGAGGTTTCTCAGTTAAATCAATGCATTTCCCTTTCCCTTTCCCTTTCCCTTTCCCTTTCCCTTTCCCTTTCCCCTTCCCTTTCCCATGAAAACGTTTTGGCACTCATGTTAAGGGTGTTTGTAGACCAGAAATTCATGCACAGTGTGAATTTCTGGAGAATGTAATGGTGGGCAATTTTACCACTGTTTCAAAAGCCTGAGTGCTCTGGTTTTTGGGGACAAGCCTGGAAAGGCAAATTATTTACAGGGACAGAAAAACATTGCAGGTATGGAAGAGGAAGCCCCACTCCATTGTGCAGATCTCCTGTAAATGCACAAAGGCTCTGCAAATCATGGGGAAAGGCCCTTCCTCTGGGAGCAGCACAGGCAAGAGGGAATGCTCCCAGCCACTGCAAAATGAGAGTCCATGTCAGCAATATCCTCCAGGCACCCCTGGTGCAAGCTGCTGCATTGGGAACACTGCAGTGGGATTGAACAACACTCTGGAATGGGTTAACCAAGGCACGGCTGCAGCCCTGCACAGGTCCCTTGGCTGGGCTGGTGTTCCTGCCCTTTGTGCACCAGGGCTCTACAGCAGCTCTTGGCAGCCTGGCTGTACTCCCTGGGCACAGCAATTTTAGCACCAATGAAGATTTGTAGATCTGGGTGGTTCTGTCCCTGTCTGGCTTGGAAGCTCAGCATCCTGCAGGGTCCTGTCCGAGCAGCCTGGCTGCAGCAAGTGAGCTGACCAGCACTGACTCATTAGTCTAATCAACTTGAGTGTCCTATGCACTCCTCTCAAAGCTCCTTCAAAACCCAGAGTTAAAGGGTAGATGAGCCCTGTAAAGAAAGGGGAAGTATCACGTTTTACTACCAGATTTGAGAAAAGTCCTATTGATAGCTCTTCTGGGACCATAATGGCTTCTGAAACATATTTTGTCTTGAAAGCTGAACCGAGGATACAAGGAAGAATGACACGACTTCTGTGGAATCTGCATTTGCAAAGGCAGAAGGGAGAAATGTGTATAACCAAAAAAAAGAAAAAAAGTTGTTCAAATACCAAGGTAAGAATGCAGAAGTAGGATTTGGTTTCACTCCTTAATTTTTATTTTTTAAATTGACCATGTGTTTGGTTTCATTTCTTTGTTTGGTTTTTTCTTTTCAGTAGGATAGGCCTTTTAAGGATAAGAAGAAATTCTGGATGATCAAAAGAAGTTATTCTCAGATCAGAGTGGTACCACCAGTGGCTCTGGTCAGGTTGATGTGCTCTCCTATGCATTTCATTCAAGTGGAATGGTAATAACTAATGAAGAAAGGACTTTGATACTCCTACTGAGTCAGCTGAGGCAAAACTCCACTTTGAGATAAGGAAATTTTACCTGAGTAAGAGCTCAACATAAACTGTAAAATCTGGTCATGAAATCCTCAGCTAAGCTGGTAAGAAACCAAAATCCTTCAGACAGACAATTAAAATAGGATTTCCAACCTCCATAGTTATTCACATCCTACTAATGAGCTCTGGCATCTGTGGCAGAATAGTTAAAGGGGTATTGATCTCCTGCAAAATTTGGTGTGTAATTGTGATGTGCAGACACAGAGAGAATATTGAATCCTCCTCCCTTGTTATTTCCCAGTGGGCTGATCAGTAGGGGAGCACTGGAAATGCAGATGGCATTTCCATTTCTCCTTTTCATCCATCAAGTGGTTATTTGATGGACCATTTGATTCAGTATGACTGGTTTTTTTTTTTCCTCTCCCCCTTTTCACAAAAATTGTTATTGGACGTTGGTATTTGACACAGTCATATATTATGAAGCAAAGGTTTAATGAAGGGAACTAGTTATAACCAGGCCCTTGATCCTGAGTAGAATGAAAGCAATTTCTTTTTTGGTAGTCTTAAAAATAGCCAGTGCTGTTAAACATATTTGTATTTCAATACATATTTTTCCTGCTCTTTCAAATGTCACTGCCTCCTCTACTGAGAGTGTTACAACCTGCATCTGCAGGCAGGACTGTGAGGCAGTTTTCCAAGAAGAATAGTCATGAGCACACCTGTACCACATTTCCCAGTGGGAGTTAGACGTGGTCTTACCAGCTGATGGCACATTCAGCCAGAGCAGGGAGCAGATCCCAGGGTACCATTTCAGATCCAGCATTTCTACCTGACCCATCAGGGTCAGACACTCCCAGGAGACTCCCATGGGATGATCTCACACACATCTTAGAAGAAAAATAAGTTGTGTTGTCCTGAGGGAAAACCACTGCTGCCTTTTCATGAGGACTTCTTGTGCCAGTACAATCTGCAACAGGGAACTGGATTCACTGAGCTTGTGTTGTATGCCTGACCTCTTCCCCTTCTTTGGAAAAGCTACCCAACTTTGGCCAAGCAATAAATGTCGATTAAAAAAATACATCCCTACATGATTCATGGAGACTTCTGACTCCAGAGCAGGGTTTGAGCAGTAAACATGAAGCACGAGAGCATGTGCTGGAGAAGAAAAGAAGATACTGAATAGCTGCTCATTAATCAGGTGCTGGGAACAGAGCGAGAGGGGTACAGATGTAAAAAGTAGCAGGCAATTCTTACAATTAAAGGCTGTTTCAGGATGCAAATGTAGAGAGGGTGGTGGGGGAGTGAAGTGATATTTCACAAGCAACCTTAGTTTATATATGCCTTACTTCTGGAGTGCTCAACTTGGTAATTCTGCTGCTATTCTATGGGCACAAGAGTGGGGTTTTTTCTGTTGTATAGAGCATTTTGCTGCCTTTCAGCTCCCTGTACTGCTTTGGCTTTAAAAGATGTGGAATATTTGTGACTGCCTTGTGCTGCAATGATGTGATTGCAGAGCTCTTTTCAGCTCAGTGGAAGAAATGAAAGGTTGGGCTCACTGCGAGCAGTTGCTAAGAAAGCAAGCAAGCAAGCCTATTTTAAGCTGTTCCACAGAAGCACAGACTGCCTTGATTGGTTATTGATTCCAGTTTCATTTTGGAGAAAGCACATTTTTAGCCACAAACATGTGCAGCCACATGTTGAGCTGCAAGTATAAAAACTGTAAGGCTCTGCTGTGGGCTGCACTGAGCCCAAGCATCCAAAAATCTGAGGACCCACATTTCCCACTCTAGCAAATGGCACCAGTCTCTTGAGAAAAGTTTTCTTGGCTCCTTCAGATATATTGAGCTTTGGATTTAATTCAGTTAGGAGTCGGCTGTGACTTGGATCTTGCAGGCTGTCTCTAGACTGGCAGATGAAACAAAGCCTCGGACTGTTTTGAACATTGGAGCGTGACTGTCTATTCTGCAAAACTCTTGGGCTGGTCCAGGGAGTGGTGGAGTCTGCATGAATTACTGCCCTCCCCAGCAGTGCCCAGCCTGGGGAGTGCAAGCCTTTAAGAAGGTGCTACAGAGGGCCCCTCTGTGCAGGATGGCTTTGGTGTCAGACCACATGCAGGGGCATGTTCAGTGCTCTAGGAAGGGGTAGGTACACTCAAAGGTGTGGGTGTGTATAAACGTGGGCAGCCATGCTTCCCTGGAATACACACCGAGGGAATGCCTTACAAACCTGCGTGGATTTCGGTAGGTGTATGAAGGCAGCACACTTGTACATGCATGGAAAGGGGATGTTGGGGTTGCTTTCACCACAGCTAAGCCAAAATGCAGGTTTTGTGGCAATTCAGCATTAGCCAAGGGCCGGGAGAATTCAGGCATGGAACAGGAACAAGCCTGTGGACACTGGGCTTTTGATATACCCTTTCTTCAGAGCTGTGCCAGTTCAGTCATTAGCTGAGAATAAATAACAACAAAGAACCTCCCTGAATCAATGTTTGTAGGAAGAGAGCTCAAGGTCAGGCACATTTAAAAAGGACACTTTTTCCCCGGAAGAAAGCCAGAGTCTGTGAAAATGAACAAGGGAAAGACTTGGAAACTGTTAGCTATTTCCTGAAGGCTTTTCTCATTCCTTCTCATGCAAGTTAACGTGTGCTTTGCCTGGATGGAAGTGGGTGTTTCTTTTTTTTTTTTTTTTTTTCAGAAGTACTGGAGATATCTTATTTTCCTTTTGTAGGAAGGTTCCAGACCCTGCAAACTTCTCCAGTTCATGGCCTGAAAGAGCTAAAATATGGTCACAAGTTGTTCTGGGTTGCAATGTATTCTACCACCATCCTCATGAGTTGCTGAAACCAGGTGGGACAGTGTTTTTCTTGCCTCCTCCCTCTGGACTATCCTCTGTTAATGGCCCATCAACACCTTGCCTCACAACTCATCATCCCACTGTGAGATGCTCCACCCAGAAGGAGGAACCAAGCATTCCATCCTGGATATAATCTGGGATTCTGAACACCACAGAGATGGGCCTCTTCACTGGATTTCCAGAGGACAGGAGCTACACAACCACCACTGGACCTTCCAATGCAGAGCAGACCCTCTCTTCAGGATCACTGCTTCAGCAGAACCATCACACCTGCCCTGCTCTCCAGGAGCTGCCAGCACCCTGCCTGCTGCACCAGTAACTGCACCAGAGGGGAAAGGGCCTGACAGCCGAGAAGGGTTGGGTTTGTGGTTCTGTTACTGCCATAGTTACTGTTGTTTGTTTGTTTATCTTTATGTATATATTAGTAAAGAACTGTTATTCCTATTCCTCATGTTTTTGCCTGAAAGCCCCTTAATTTGGAGGGAAGGGGGTTGCATTTTCCATTTCAGGGGAAGCTCCTGCCTTCCTTGACAGACATCTGTCTTTCAAACCAGGACACTTGTTTGGGCTGTAGAAGTCATCTGTTTGGATCTGTTTTCAGAGGATGCTAGAGACAGACACCCCACAACTATACGAGAAGAGAAAGGAATCCTCTCACTGCCTGTTGGCACTGGACTGCTACTTAGACACTTGTTTCTGAGATTCCTGTGCTGACCTGTGGATCTAAATGATTATCCAACCAAATTCTGATAATCCATTTGTCATCAGCAGGACTCTGTCCAAAATCTGCAGTGACAGTTGTCTGGCCTAAAGATCCAGGCTTTCCTTTTAAGGTTGGCAGGAAAAAGGGCAGGTTATTGCTGGAAATTTTTCCTATCTAGGACTGAGTTATTGTCTAAATGCACATCTTGATTTATATTTCACCAGCATAAACCACCACCATCTCTCATTACTGTTTCCTTGGTATTTGGTCAATCTTCCTCTTTGGTTCAATGAATATTTAATCATGTACATAAAATCAGACCATTTCAAAATGAGAGATTTGGAGCCATTCTCCTCAGCCACAGCACACAGCTGTGTAATGACCAACGGAGACTTCAGAGCCATGTCAAGCCTCTGCTCTGACTCAGCTCAAAAGTTTGAGCCTGGAATTGTTGTAGGGTCCCAAGCAAAGGGAGATCTTTTCTTGTTCTAGCCTTGTGGTTTCAATCCAACCAGCTGCATTTTGATGACTATGTTTTGTCTATGTTTCTCAGTCAGGACTTTAACCTGTCCTCCCAGGTGACAGGCTACTTTGGAGCCCTGGGCTCAGTGCTGCTCCCCAGGATTGTAGATTTGGCTTGGAGAGAGTTGGTTAAAGTGACCAAAGCAGAGCTGGGAACTGAGAAGTATTGCTGGGTTCCTGGACATCTGCTCTTTCCTAGTCCTTGGGAGGGCAAGGAGTGTATCTGGCATGCTCAGCTCCCCTCAGGCCTTGTATGGGGGTAGCCTGGTTTCTGGGCTGGGGGCTGAGACTTCTCTAGGCAGCTGTGTGATGAGGAAGAGCAGGGGATTGCAGTGCTATCATGGACATGAGGGCTTGTTTCTTGCTGTCTGGCCTTGGTACCATGTTAGTTAATACTAGATTCAAGCATGTCAGTGTTTGGGGGTTCTCTTTCCCTTGAAGAAGTAGGAGGATAGATTTTATATCAGAAATATGATGCCACTTAGTAATGAGATGGAACAACTTGCTTGTACCATGCTGATCACCATAAATAAAGGAATTCAGACCACGGTTTTTGTTTTGAATGTACCGTAACTCTGACTCCTATAAGTGCTTCTTTTTTGGATACACTTTAAGCAAGGTGCTCAAAATGAGGAAAACAGGATCAAATTTAACATCTCATGTTTCTCACTACTTCTCTAGCAGAAAGTAAATTTCCAAAAGTAAGCTAAGACCACATCAAAATCATATCATACCATGTCCATTTCTGCTTGATGAGGCATCTTTGTATCGATCAGTTAGCACAAGCACTTATTCATTCATCCTTTCACTAACCACTCAACCACAAAAATATAATAGACATTGAAATGGTGCAGGAGGAGAGACAGGCAGGTTAGCCAGGCTGGAGATAGGGCGAGTAATTCCACAGTGTAACAGGAAGGCTCTCAAACATCACACGAATTAATTGAAGCTGAACTGGAAGATACGGGTTTGCTAAGGTTAATAACAACTGACAGCTCGATCTATTCCTGCAGTTTACTGTACCAGCATCAGTCCCAGGCTCTGATTGCCTCCTCTGTCTGTCTAAAAATGGTGATGAGAGAGTTGAGTGCCCATGGGCAAGAATCAGGGGGCAATGCCAACAAGGCAGGTATCCTGGTGGGAGTCTGTCATAGACCACCTGACCAGGGTGAAGAGGCAGGTGAAATATTCTATAAGCAAGGGAGGGAAGTCCCACAATCTGGCCTTTGTTCTGGTGGAGGACTTCAATTTATCAGACATCTGGAAATACAACACAGCAGACAGAAACAGTCCAGGAGGTTCCTGGAGTTCGTGGAAGATAACTTGGTGACACAGCTGGTGAGGGAGCCAGCAAGGGCAGATGCCCCACTGCCCTGCTCTTTGTGAGCAGAGAAGGGCTGGTGGGGCATGTCAGAGGCAGCCTTGGAAACAGTGACCATGAAATGACACAGGTTTTGGTTCTTGGGGAAGTAAGGAGGGGGTCAGCAGAACTGCAGCTCTGGACTTCTGAAGGGCTGGCTTTGGCCTGTTTAGGTTGAGAGGGTCCTTGGGAGACAGTCCTGAAGAGCAAAGGGGTCCAGGAAGGTGTATTCCAGAAGGAAATCTTAAAAGTGCAGGAACAGGTTGTCCTTATATGCTGAAAGATGAGTTGGTAGGGAAGAAGAAGCCTGAATCTACAGAGCCCTTTGGCTGAAACTCGGGAAAAAATGAGGCATTTATGACCTTTGGAAGAAGGGGCAGGCAACTCAGGAGGAGTACAAGGTTGTCGTGAGGTCATTCAGGGAGGAAATTAGAAGAGCTAAAGCCAAACTAGAACTTAATTTGTCTCTTACATAAAAGCAATAAAAAATGTTTCTGTCAATGCATCAGCAACACAAGGAGGACTAAGGAGAATCTCCATCTTCATGGAAGATGGCTCATGTCTTGGACAGGTGCACTGTGTGCTGGGTAAAAACTAGTTGGATGACTGGACCCAGAGAGTGATGGATGGAGATAAATCCTGCTGGTGGCCAGTCACAAGTGCTGTCCCCAGGGCTCAGTTTTGAGGCCAGTCCTGTTTAATACCTTTATCAGCAATTTAGAAGAGGGTATTGAGTGCACCCTCAGTTTGTGGAGGACACCAACTTGGTTGTGAATTGACCTGCTGGAAGACAGAGAGGCTCTGCAGAGGGATCTGGACAGGCTGGATCAATGGGCTGAGACCAGCTGTGTGAGGTTCAACGAGGCCAAGTGCTCAGTCCTGCACTTGGGCCATGACAATCCCCTGTATCACTACAAACTTGGGGAGGAGTGGCTGGAAAGATGCCTGGCAGAAAAGGACCTAGGGCTGCTGGTCAACAGCAGCTGAACACAAGCCAGCTGTGTCCAGGTGGCCAAAAACACCAATGGCACCTGGTCTGTATCAGCAATGGTGTGGCAGCAGGACCAGGGCAGCGATTGTCCCCTGTACTCAGCACTGGTGAGGGGGCACCTCAAATCCTGTGTTCAGTTCTGGGCCCCTCACTACAGGAGGGACATTGAGGAGCTGGAGTGAGTCCAGAGAAGGGCAACAGAGCTGGGGAAGGGTCTGGAGCCCAAGTCCTATGAGGAGCAGCTGAGGGAGCTGGGGGTGTTTAGCCTGGAGAAAATGAGGCTCAGGAGAGACTTTATCGCTCTCTATGACGGTCTGAGGTTGTAGTAATGGGGGCTTGGTCTCTTCTCTCCAGGCAATAGAAGAGGATACAGCCTCAAATTGTGCTAGCATAAGTTTAAGTTGGCTGTTAGGAAAAAATAATTCACTGAAATGTTATCAAGCACTGGAACAAGCTGTGAAGTCATGGACTTACCATCCCTGGAGGTATTTAAAGGAGGTGTAGATGTGGCAATTAGGGATGCAGTTTGGTGGTGGTCTTGGCAGTGCTGGCTTATTGGCTGAACTCGATGATCTTAAAGGTTCTTTCCAACCTAAATGATTCTATGATTCTAAATATCCAGTGCTGGATTTAGCCTCTGCAGAGAGCTGGGAAGTACCATCATTTGTATGCTGCTGCCCAGCCCTGGTCCCCACTTCTGGGTGTACCCTGGCACATGGCTGGGACATCTCCACCTGGCTCCCCAGGGTCCCTCATCCCTGCTGTTGGAAGCACAGGGCTGATGCTGATGGTGGAGCTAATGGGGTGTGAGTGAATATTGAGGTTGGCCAGGTGGATATTATAGCTTGTGAGTATGTTTGCCAGCTGTTTCTGTGACCTGGAGTTAGACTCTGTTTACAGGGGTCCATTAGGAGACTTTTCATGCTGTATTTATTCTTTGGGAAAAGACATTGAAACAACATGACCTGAAACAGACTAGCAAATCTGAAAACTGTGGAGTAAATTACCACAGGGAAAAGGCACTCTCTGCTGAGTGCCTGCCTGGTAATAATGGTTTCTTGCTCTTCTCTTTGTTCTAACCTAGTGTTTCTTTGCAAGTAGCATAAGGCCAGTGGCAAAAGCATCTCACGAGTACCCATTGGCTCCAGACGTGGACTTCACAGGTGCTATCACTGGCAGTTGTCACCTGGCAGCTTAATGAGGCACAAGCCAGAGCAGCTTGGAATCTCACTTATTTTGACGGCCACATCCTGAGCTCTGGGTGAGGGTTGAAGGCACACACCAACCCTGACTGGTGGAACCTGAAAAATGATCCTGACTGCTATCCCTAGAGGAGCCATCAGACTGTCAGACTGGAGAGGAAAGGACAGGATAGTACAGGCTGAGGGCAACACTCATATGAACACCATTTCTCTTCAATGCCAGGGTTGGACCTCTTTATCTAGGACAGCACATGCACCAGGATAGCCATACAGAGGAGTCAGACCTCCAAAGCTGAGGCAGAAATAAGGATTTTGTAGTGAAATAGTCATGTGTGGCTGGTAATATGCAGAAGATGCTGATGTTGGGAATCTCATCTATTTGGGTTGTAGTTTCCAAAACACAATTGCAGTTAAAAGGTTCAGCAGCAGCAGTGTTGCAAAGGTGTGGAAAGCTTAGGTAATGGTGTAGGCTTTGCATGCCACTCATTGGCAATCCAATGAGCCTGAGGCTCTCCTTACCAGCCATGGAAAGCAAGGCTCATTTAGATGAGTTTACCTTAGGATGTGATGGCTTTCTCTCTGGAAGTACCTCTTTCCCCTTCTTAATTAGAAAAATATCCTGGAAACGACTTGCTCTGACCTGGACATGTTTCCTATAAATGTCTAAGTGGGACCAGATGGTTCCTACCACCCATATAGAAAGGAGACCTCCAATTTGAGCTACAAATAGGAGAAATGGATTCTGGTCCTTGGCTTGTTCTGTTGATCCTGCCATGGAGCTGGTCTTGGCTTTCCAAATTGCAGCAGAAGTGCAACTGGCAACAACTCAGTGATTTTTCTTTATTACTTTACACCAGCTTGTGCTAAGCAAAAACTGCTGATGTTAAGGGATATTCTGGGTGTCTTGTACAGGTATTTTTTGCTCTTGAAGACTGGTAGGCATAAGTTTAATCCCTCTCCTATAATTACTTGCTTCCTCTGCTGTATACAAAATTGAGTTGGCTTGTTTCTCTTTGAGTCTGCACAATGTTAAGATACAAGGGCAGCAGTACAGATCTCCGTGCTTTTGCTGTCCTGCCTCTTTTCCTATTAGTTTCAGCACTATTTCAGCTCCATGCTTGCCCCTGCATGCTCATTCTGATCTGGGACCCCTGCCAGCTGCTACAGCCATGTCCTAATGCCAGCTGGGATGTGTAGGTGCTGCAGTGCAAGGATGATGCTGCTCATAGTACTGGATGTTGTTTTTGGACATTTGCAGAAGATGAAAACAACTTCTAACCAGCTCCTCTGTGAGCTCTCAGCCTCTTCAGGAGCATGCTGTTAATGGGTTTACTCCCAAAGGCAAAGATCTTTCCCATCTCCCATTTTCTTGGATTTTGGGATCTCATGGATTTCCATGAGATGTGTGGGCACTCAACACTTCAGGTTAACAAACTCTCTTCCTACCAAACCAGATATTTGCCAGCAGCCGTGCCCACATGGGAAGAGCTGCTTCCAGAAACCATGCTCTTAGAAGCCTAACCCTGTGCTGGGAGCTTCTGCAACTGGATCAGGCTTTGCATTTATTTATGGGCTAGAAGGATAGTTGATTTTAGTCAGACCCTCTATGAGCATGAAGAAAAACAAAGCTGAACATCTCCTCCCAATATTACCGACTGGTCCTATTGTACAGTGGTTTTGTCAGCAAGTTATTTAAGATCTTAATCCCTTCCAGCTATTAGGGGGAGCTCAGAGGTAGAGTGAGACTGGAAAGAGAGTGATTTTTACTTGGATTTTCGTTTTTTCTTTTGTCTGGTGCTGTAACCTGATGAGGAGGCAATGGCATTTCACAATTCGTAAGCCATTCACAGCTACCTGCTTAAAATGAGGAAGGTGGAGGAGTAGGAAGAAAAGACTCCTTTAAATCTGTAGAGGAACTCTGGTGCCTGTAAGGGCTATTTAAAGAAGAAGTAAAACCACTTTATCTTGTTAATCTATTTCTGCTTTGTAATTTATGCTGCCATTCACACGGTGTCAGAAAGCCATTGTAAACCCTTGTATACACCCACCCTGTAGACTTGAGGGGCTCGAGTCCATGGCTCTGCCAGCCCTAGCACACTGGTGATAGGATAATAGCAGGTTTCGCTCTTAAAAGTTTTTTTGGAGGGGTTAATGCATAAGAGGAAGAATGTTAATGATTCCCACCAGACCACCTACTTTGCTGCTAGCAATAGACAATCTCTAGTGCGTGCATCCTGGTAGAGGTGAGTTCTGAGAAGAGATGTGAAATACAAGCTAGGAGCTTTTGCAAATGATTTTTGCAAAGAACTTCATGAAATGCCACATCAGTGAGATGTCTGAGAAGAAAGGCCAGGCTGGGAAATTGCTTCAGAGCAGCAGCTGGAGGAAAGTTACTGTTTCTTTGGGCATCGCCACTCACGAGAAGGAAAGCCAGATGAAAGATCCTTCAGGAGGATAATATGTGCTGGGAACAACGGGGGAATTGGCAGAATAATGACATAAAGGAAAGATGCTTGAGGACAGGCTTTGTCTCAGCTAACACTAAACATTTAGTCATCTAGGCTCTCTTTGTGGTCAGCAGAGCATGGCACTTTGAAGCCATGATTCAACTGAACTATTTTGGGCGCTACCCTACCTAGGATGAGGTGAATTACACTTTCTACATGCCTGTTTCTTCCTCTAGGCACTGAGAGACGTTCAGGCACATAGCCTAGATACAGACATCTGTATTTCAGACACGACAGGGGAGGTGAGACAAATCCTCCTTTGCACGTGGACTGAGACTGTGAGAGAGGACATGGATAGCCACATGGCATCCTGTGAATCTGGGACAGCATCCAGTCACCCTCTGCCCTTGCCTTCAGGAGAGATGAGGAAGCAGAACGAGAGAGGATGGAAACCAAAAAAGGAAGAGAAAGGAAAGAGAACAGGGAACTCCATTTCAGCCATGTTGTTTCATGGCTCTCATTAAATGCTCCTGCAAGGAATGTGTGAGATGTAGGCTGAGGAGAATAAGAAAATAAATTAGAAATGGGAAAATGTGTGTTACAGGTTTTGCTAAGATGTGGGCCTTTTCATGAACAACCAACATTATTATAACTATCAACTGAAAAAGGAACAGTGACATTTTATTATTATAATTTTGATCTGAAATTGCATTCCAAAATCTTTATGGACTATCTTCAACTTGCTGAAATGTATATTTTGCACTGCAAATCAGGTTTTGCATGAGCGGAAAAAAAGAAAGATTTTGTGATGACTGCAGCACAAATTTCTGTGAATGGTTCTTTAAGCTGCATTGCCAGAAATGTCATGAATCTGCTCAGAACTCCAAGGAAGGGAAGTGGTTTGAAATTCCTAACACTGCTTTTTCAGCCAGAATAGCCATTTTGGGTGTACTTCACATGAAGCATGGCTTCAGGGCTTGATATGTCTTCATGCTGGGCCCTGTATTGTGCCAAGGAAATTCTCAGTGTTTAACAAATAATAATAGAAATAAGCTGTGTAAGCATATGTGAATCTTCATGTTAAAATTTCATGTGTAGAAAAATGATCTCATAGGCACATAGGAAACAGAGCAGATGGTAAAATGTGTGTTGGACTACACTCAGGCTGGAGGCTAAGTCTCCTAGACAATAAAAGCACAAATGGTGGATGATCCCCTCCAGCCATGCACACAAAGTACTTGCCTGTGAACTGAGATAGGGGAGCACAGATCAAAACAGATTAAGAGGCCACCTTTGATCTGCTGTTGTCTCTTGTTACTGCAAGTTGCAGTACTGTGATCTGTCATTGCCTGTGTGGATATTCAAAGGTGTGTGTGTGTGCATGGACAGCCCTCAGCTGGGTTGCTGGGACGTGGGTACCCAGCTGCATTATTCCAATTCTGAACATGTGCAATTCCACCCATTTCAGAGGTGTTTCGCCTGCAGTGAAACTGCCTCAGCCAGGTGGTTCTTGATGAAGTCTTATAGCTTAACCCTGCTTTTTTCCTCCAGAGATCATCCTTGCTGGAGGCAGATGAATCCTAGTCCACACTCCTGTTTCAAGGCATGAATTTCTCTCAGAGACAAGGGCCAAGCTGCAGCCCTGAGCAATAACAAGGTAAGCTGGGAAAATCAGGAGTAACCATGAACTGGGTGAGTTCAGAATTTCTGCTGGAAGAGGGAAACTGAGAAACGAGGCCATGTCAGATTTCAAGGAAGCTTTCCTCTGTATAGTAGAGATAAAACAGATACCAGCAGAGCGCCGTAAAAGCAAGTCACAACGAACAAAGCCTCTTCCCAACATATTTGTCAGCAGAAAGTTTGTAGGTAAACAAAAGCCACACATGCCAGGTCTGTGATAAGAGTAAGCTGAGCTGAACGGTTCCTTCAGTTATATCTGTGTAAAAATCTGAGTGCAGATCTGGCCAGTTTGTAGCCCCTGACTGATGTACAATATTAGATTCATGCCGGCCTCAGGACGAAAAATTATCTTTTGCTGTCGTGTCAGTTTTTACTCTCCTTTCTCTTTGCTGCAAGATGCCAGATGGGCTATTCTGGAGTGTTAAATACAAATCATCACAGTGCTCTGTTCTCTACATTGGGCAGATCACGTGCTTCGGAGACCAAATCAGGTCTTGTCTGTTCACTGGCAACTTCCATTCAATGGCAGTGGCTTTGGCACAGCTACCTGGGATTTCATGGCAGAACTTAGGAAAATGCTGCCATGAAACTGGAGGAAATATGATTTGTAAATTGAAGGACAAGCAGTGAAAATTTTGTGTTGGGATGCTGCGGTATCAGTGCTGAGATTCGTTGGAGTAATAAGATCTATGGTTTGGGTTTGGGGATTTTTGGTTTGTTTGTTTGGGATTGTTTGCTGGGTTTTGTTTGTTTGTGGTTTTGTTTGTTGTTGTTGTGGGTTTTTTTAATGAACAGTTAATCTGTTAGTAGGCTAATATTTTAGTTTAAAGCACTGAACCCTGGAAGACAGAGTCTGGATCCTATCTTTTCTGTTCACCCTAGTGTATATCTTGGGAAAATGCCTTTGCATCTCTCTTTTCTCAAAAGTAATCCAGAGAGAACTGTGTCTGCTTACATGATTTATTCATCCAGACCATAACCAGTACCCAGAGTTCATGGAAGAGCGCTGGAATTAGAAACTGCAACCTACTTGGAAGTAAGCCACACAGAGGTTTTAACTGGTGGAGGTCAGTGGGAGATAGGGACAGAGGGAGGAGGTGGGAGGTGCTGTCTTGAGAAGAAACTGCGTTTGTGATCTCTACAACTTGCCTTCTTGACAACTGGAGGGGCATTTTCCTAATAGAAAACCTGTGAGCTATATGAGGAGGGTAATCCACTTGATCCTTGCCCTCTCTTAAGCCTTTAAGTCATCATAACATTTCATTTCTTACCAGCTGCAGGGCCGCTTCTTGGGATTTATTTTGATTGCAATGCAAAGGCAGCATTGCTTAGCCAGGAGAAAGGCCAGAAGAGGGGTGTTGGAGCAGGGTGCCTGAGAGGGGACATAGCAATCATATTTGAAGAGGGTGAGAGCTGGTGGCAGTGAGGAAGACAAACAGGGTGTGTTTGTGCAAGTGACCTTATTTATTTCAGCATGCTGAGGAGGGACCAAATGTACTGCATTGAAGGAAGTCAGTCCACACACATATGGGAGCGGGTCCAGCACTACGTGGCTGGCACAAGCCCAGGTGCTGCTTTGCAGGGTGACAGCTTGGGGCTCTCAGGGCAGCTGCTGTCCTCAGCACTGGCTTTTGAGAGCTCTTTGCATTGCAGGCTGTGCTGAAATGGGCAGGGTGGTTATTCAGAGCTGGTGGGAAGGGCGTTCTGCTGGTGGGAAGGGCGTTCTGCTCTGGCACCCCCCAACCCAGTGACGGGCACCAGCAGTGGGGGAGGACCCTCAGCCCCCCTGGCACTGAACAGACTCCTGTGAGCAACTGATGCAAAATCGTAATTAGTTACTTCAGCATTTGGCCACTGAAAGGCTCATGGACCAATCCTGGCTTTATTACTTTTTAATGCTGTATTTGTTATCCTCTGCATATTTTGGGTGGGTAATTATCCAGTGTGTATTGTGTGTTGCAAAGCCCAGGAATATTTGCTTTGGCTTTTCTTCCTGGTTAGTTAGGGTGTGTGGTTGCTGGCCTAGATCTCATGGCATTGTTTCTGACTACGTAAATGAAATTTTTATACAAGAGAATAATGAATACAGACCAGAGAATAAGGCACATCCTGTGGCAATTTCACAAAGGCAATTTTTCTTGCTAAAACCCGTAAGGGGCTCAGCAGCTGTGATTATTTACACATGTACTTAATGGTTGTGCACAAGTGGCTGATACAGGATAACAAACACCTAGTAACCAGAGATGGCTGCATTTGGTGGGTACCTTGAATCATCCCTGGTTTTGTCTGTTTTCCTTCCCTCTCCTCCTTCCTGTTTGACTATAGAGGCACTTCTAAGGATGAGGAAGAAACCGCATGAAACCAAAGGCTGGGTGTAACCAGCTTCAAATCCAGACAAGAGTCACCGTGTAACTTCATGTGTTAACTGTTTTCATCATTCAGCACATCACATGGATGGGGTGGCATTTTAAAACACACAGAGGATTGCTGCCACACATGCAGCAATGTGTGCACACACATGCACTCCCCTCGGCATACACATACTTTACACTGCACCACTGTGGTGCCAGCAGCAGCCCAGCTGTGGTGAAGAAAGCTCAGCTTGAATGTTCCCTCAGCTCCCCATAAGAATTTTACGCCCTGTGCCAAGACCCACTTTGCCACAGCTGAAATGTTACCTGAACTGGCTGTTTAAAAGAGTTAATCTGCATTAGGTGTCGGTCAGAGTGGTTATTCTGCTCCTTGCAAAAGTGAAAGAGTTTGCTTTTCCCAAATCTTTGAATGTGGTCTTGTGGCTATGTCAAGGCACACATGACTTCAAGACACTGAAGCTTCAGTATCAAGTGTCACAAATATATGTCCAAGCCCCAAGTGTGATCATGGTACTCAGAGAGCAGCTGTTCCTAAAGAGTTCGATCATCGCTTCTCATCCCACAAACAAATTGCTGGCAAATGTTCCTGAGGGTCTTTTAAAAGAGATCAAATATAAGAAAAAAATATTTCGAATGTGTCTAGGAAATAAACTTGGTAAAACACTGGAAACCACAAATTCCACTGACATGAGATTTATTATTTGCAGGCCCTTTTGTTTACCGTCTGTGCAGGTCCAGACCTTGCCTTGGGTACACAGTGGGGACTTGCTACAAGAGGACATGGGTGGAGATGAGGAGATAGGAATAGATGGTATTTGCAAGCTACCAAACTCACTGCTTGTGAGAGAATGGAAAACCTTTGCCTGACAAAGAGGGTTCCGTGGGGTTTGAAGGCAAGGCTTGCCTTTCATCCACACACCTGTGTCTCTGACAGGGGAATATCTTGTGCCATATCCCATCTCATCTTGGGAAGCAATACAAGCCAGCAATGGTGATGCCTTCAGCAGCTGCCTGGTCAGCCACAGTGCTCCCTTTCCATCAGTGCACCCCGTTCCTGAAGTTAGGATAGATGCTGGTGTGAGCCCCTCCATGGCACAGGCTGCCAGATGCTCAGAAATCCCTGCTCTGAACGGGTGGTTTCACGGTGGGTTGAAAGTACAGCCCCATCCTCAGTGCAACCTTTAAACCTGATTAAAAAGCTTCCAGGACCAGGCAGCCTGGGATGCATCCTTTGTTCAGTTCTGGCAGTGGCTCTTGCATTCCCTAATCCCTGTTAATATCACTGCTTTTCAAAGAAGATTTGTGCCTTTCCTGGAAGATGGACGCCTATTTTGTACCAGCCGGGGGAGAAGGAGATGCCTCATCAGCTGGTGCCGGGAACAGTGAGTAGCAGACAAGAAAGGCATCCTGTTTTCTGGGGAGAAGGAGTGGGAGGTGGGCGAGCATCTGGCTCTGACTATTAACTCTGGCTGCTAGCACTGCTAGCTGTGTTTTCAGGATGCAACACAATCCTCTATTTTAACTCTGCACAATCTGTGAACCTTTCCTGGCAGTGTTTGTGGCCAAGGTACCAACTTAGTATCCTGGCCAAACTGCAGGACAGATTATGCTCTGCTGACCTATATTCCCCTAAAGTCATTTTCAATTAGTGTAGTTGTTAGTCCCCCTTTGTGCACCAATAAATTTCTCCCTGCCATAATGTTGAGCTGAGACTCCAGAGACCACACTCTCTTGGGGACATTTTGCTGCCTCTTCCAAGCAGACAGAGATAAGTTCTGGATACCCATTGCTGTTCAGGCAGAGGTCTCTGCTGCTAAGCCTGAGCCCAGACCATAGTTCTTCTCAGCCCAGTCAGGTCATGCCTCACCTCCCTATTAGGGGGTCCTTCCTGGGATGTGGAAGAGCCTTCTCTGGCTCAGTCATGGCAGGAACTTGGTACCACATCCTGGGAGAAGGTCTCAGCTCCTGTGTTATCAGGATGCCTTTGATGTGGGGCTTTTCTTCTCTCTCCTGCCATTAGCTGCTTCATTTGCTGCAGGCATGGGGAGAGACAGGGACACTGCAGCCTGATGCCAAGCACAAGGAGTCACACAAGGGTTCTGGCTGCTTGCCTGCCAGGGTGACTGAGCTGGCACACGTGGGTTCCCCGGAGGGCTGGGGTTTCTGCTGGCCAAGAGGGAGCAGTGGTCAGCTGGCCTCTGTTGCTGTTTAGTGCATCCTGCATCAGCCTGCTGGCTTCAGAATAACCACACCATCATCACTCTGCACTCCTGCCCAGGCCCAGCCTCGCTGGCAAACCCCCAGCAGGTCAGGTGCAAAGACAGCAGTGGCTTACAATGGCACCAAGGAGAAGGATGCTCTGGTGCCCCTCAGGATGTGTGTACCAAGTGCTCCCAGGACAGGGGTCTCCAGCTCAGCACGGGCAGGCTCCTGCTGTCGGCTGGTGGCAGCTCAGCAAGGCGGCTTTTGCCATCTGGAATTGGCAGCAACTTCTGCTGCAATCTCCATTAGGTGGCTCAGGGAGCCTCACCAGGGCTACAAAAAGTGAGAAAAGGACCCCAAAGGCCATGTGCTCTGTTCCCCTTGGCAAAGCAGGATTACATGTGTCAGTGCGTTTAGAGAGCCCTCCTCAGGAATCACTTCTGTCACTATCCCTTTCCTGGCCACCACCCACGCAACAGCTGAGAGGCAGCTAATGTAATTAGCAAGACTTAATGAGGGACAGTACTGTTGGCCAGTGCCTTCGGTGGAGCTGCTGAGCTCTGTTTGCAGCAGGGCAGAGCCCATTCTGTTATCAAACAGCTGTCTCGAAAACTGGATGAGATTTTATCCTTTGCTTTCAGGTTTAATACAAAAAGCTGTGATTCAGCTTTGGGCAAAAAGCTGTTCAGCAAGCTCCCAGAAAAGCTGTCCCAGCTGGGATCTCCCCCAGGCAAGCAAAATCCTGGGCATGAATGGTGTCTTGGGCAATACTGGGACGTGAGGACTACGATGGGAGAGTTTATAAATATTGCTGTTGTTTACTCATAGACATTGAATATTTTTATGCTCAATAGTTTCTTTGGATTTCTGGTGTTAATGAACTGTGTAAAATACATACATCACCCTCCTTCCTTTTCAATGAAAACGTGACATTTTCTCGCCTACAGATCTTGAATTTTGCCTTCTTGGTTGCACAATATGAAAAAAATATGGCCTGCATAATGAAAACCAGAAACTTCATGGCTTGAGATGTTTTTCAGTCTGATGAATGAATATGAAAAATCATTTATGTTGGAGCCATAGCATTTGATGACTGGAGTTGTGCATTATTATTGGTACACAAGCAGGCCAGCTGGGAACACAGTTTAAACTATGCTCTGAGTGGAGGAAAAAGCTGAAACAGTGGCATCAAGGGTAGTTGATAGTTAAGAGCAAAACTTCCTTATCTTTACCTTTTCTCATTTGGTACTTGCTAGGATCTCATTGTGGTTCAATTCTAGTCAGAAAGTAAGCCCCACACAGCCAGTCATTCACTTTTTTCCCCTGGGATAGGGAAGAGAATCAGAAGAGTCAAAGTGAGAGAGCTTGTGTGTTGAGGTAAAGACAGTTTAACAGGCAAAGCAAAAGCTGCACACACAAGCAAAGCAGGACATGGAATGCATTCACCACTCCCCATGGGCAGGCAGGTGTTCAGCCACCCCAGGAAAGCAGGGCTCCATCACATGTAGTGGTGACTTGGGAAGACAAACACCATCAGTCCAAACGTCCCTCCCTCTCTCCTTCCCCAGCTAGATAAGCTGAGCATGATGCCATATGGTCTAGGATATGCCTTTGGTCACCTGGGGTCAGCTGTCCCCTCTGTGCCCTCTCACAGCTTCCTGTGCACCCCCAGCCCTCTCTCTGGTGGGGTGAGAGGCAGAAAGGGCCCTGACTCGGTGTCAGCACTGCCCAGCTGTAACAAACACATCCCTGTGTTACCAACGCTGTTTTGGTCACAAATCCAATCCATAGCCCCATACCAGCTACTAGAAGAAAATTAACTGTCCCAGCCAAAACCAACACAGACCTTTCTACAGGTTATTTTCCTAGAAGTACAGTTGCTCCTAAAGACTTTTGCTCCTAAAGGAACAAGTCTGGAGAAAAGCAACTGCAGCCTGCTACCTCAGCATACCTGTAAGGCAGCTGGTATTTCTCAAATCTCTTCCACCTTCAGTTTTTCTTCAAGGTCACTTTAAATTACCTGTTTCAAACCACACTGTTAAACCTAATTTATGGGAGCCAAAGGCATGTCTAAGCAATCACTGCCACCTCTCCTTCCTGGTGCCTAAATACATAATGTCACTTCATGAGATAAAGTCTCCGGTGTCCATGCTGACCCAAGGTGTTCCTGGCACATAATACTTGTCCTTGTCCCTGTCCCCATGCATGGCACTGCAGCCCCCGAGCTTGCTGGCATACTCTGCACAACACTGAATTGAACTGAGGAACTGATCTGGCTTAAAGAACATCTGCCAAAACCCTTCCCCCTCGTTTTGCTTTTTAATCTGGATCAATTCTCCAGTCTGGCCCTGGTGTTAATAGAGCTGACAGGGAAGAAGAAAAGCTGGATGATGAGGGGTGAAAAGGTGTCAGAGTAAGAAAAATCTTCATCTCATCCTGTTGCTGTGGTCTCTGTCCCATGAGCTATCTCATGTCAGACACCACACTGGGAGAGGTCACCCCAAGCCTTTCAACTTTATTGGGTCTCTGCTTCAGCAGAAGTTACCTCAGGAGAATCTCTGTCAGGCCAGGACTACTGGAGGGATGTCAGGCACTAGTAAGGTGGTGGTGAATGCTTGGAAAAGAATGAAGGAGATGTTGAAAGAAAGGATACTTTACATGAGAAAACCAGTGGGAATGGCCTAAACACCTGCCTTCTTAGGAGAGGCACGTGTATGGTGAAGAACGTAAGAGCCATTCAGGGAAGGGTGATCACTGCAGGCTCTGTTGTGCTGTCAGGCACAGTGTCACATGTGCATCATGGGAAGAAGACTTGCTTGGGTTTTTTTTCTTCAACAAACTGTAATTTTATGCATATACATATGTATTAATACAGGGCAAGCCAAATGTGGCCACAAACACCCTTTTCACATGCTCTCTGCCAAGAAATCCACCCTGAGTTGCACATGAAGCCTTGCCCCTAGGAATTGTCTCTGTACAGACAAGCAGTTTACAGCCCATGACCCCAAACCATCTGCAGATGCCATTGTTATTGCCCTCAATGTTTGTTTGCATCCCAAGGGTATATAAACTTCACTTTCCATCCCCACCCCTGTTTTAAATAGTAATAGGTCATCCCAGAAGCATGTTTACTTCCTTGTCGTTTTTGGACTTAAATACAGAGCAGCCCAAACTGATTGAGACTTTACATTTTCTAATTAACCAGTGGGAAACAGTGGAAGAACTTTGCAAAGTACAATGCACAGCTAAACCCAATGATAACCCTTGAGTTTAAGTGCAGGAATGTGGATACCCAGCATTGCCACCCACAAGATTTTTTTTTCTTTCCTTCTCCATTTCTGCAGGTTTTAAGAACTTCTGGTAAGTAAGATTTCTTGTGGAAGTTCAGATGTTTTCCTTTAAGTAGGCACAGCTGCATTGCACTGTGATGGTAGTTATTGGGATAAACTTCTAGAAGGAGAGTGAGGAGGGAAAGGACTTTGCTTGTCTTAGGCAAAGGGAGCATCATTAAAGTCAGACAGAGAAATAAAAGGCTACTAATTAATTGGAGGAATTAATCCTACTTAGAGATAATAGCAAAAATACAGCTCAGGGCTTTATCTCAGCCTTGGACTCTTTTCTGTGTTTTGTCCAAGTCTCATTTAGTCATTCGCATCTCTTTGGTGATTTCATACTCTTTAAAAATGTTCATTTAAAATAGCTTTGTCTGCTCTGATTTTCCTGGACATCATTTCTCTACAGGGATGTCTCTGCATTGCTTCTGGTCAGTGGAGAGCTAAGACACCTGTGGCAAGGTGGGAACAGCACCCTCTGCGAGAGCCTCCAGTTGTTGCCCTTTCAGTGGAGTGGAGAGGTAAACTTTCTGGAGGTGCATCCAGGACTCATGCAGTGGAGAAACCTCCCAGAATCCAATTTCTCCAGCTCACCAGTTGCTGAGCAAGTACAGAGGGAAAGCTTGTCATTGTGGGCAAAAATGACAGGGTGTCCCTGAAGCCCCATGGACACCACACAGAGATGACTCCTGCTGATTCAGAGGTGGGCTTGGCAGAGCCCCCAGGTCTGTCCCCAGTGCATGGCTGGGGCCCTGTAGGTGTTACCATGCTGCAAAAGGAGGCAGGTTTTTGACATATTATCTTTTACGTAGAGGCAGCTGGAGGTTATGGCATGCAAGGAGCTGACCAGATTGAGTTTCTTGTATTACCTTGGCTGTTATAATATGTAAGGGAGGCAGAGTGTGCCCACATTATTATTATTGTCATTAAAGAATATTGTGCTTTTAATTTGTACAGTTCCTTCCTCAGCATGGTTTGATACGAATAGATAATAACAGACTGGTTATTGTGAGTTTTTAATAATGTATTGTTTACTCACCATATACCTAGGAGACAGAGCAGTAAGTGGGGCTGCTGTGTCCTAGATGTCCCTCCCCACACTCACAACTGAGTGGATCATCTTGGATCTCTCTTTGCCTCGCAAGATCTCTCTTCAGTTTGGACTTACTGCTTACCATTCCCTTTGCCCCCACCCCTGGTTACCTCTGTGCTGAGGGATTCTGGAGAAAACAAGAACAGTTTGTTCTGCCTTCTCCAATACTTCTTGCATTTGTATGGAGTGGATGCTCTGGTCTGTTTTTAATTTCCATGATTCTACAGTGCTTTTGAGTCCAAGGTGCTAAATATAGATCTAACCCATAATAGCCAGCCTCCTTTTCATTTCTGTCTTACAATGTTATTTTCTGCTTTTATCATTTAAGCCTAATGGATTTACATTATTAGGAGCTCTCCAGTGTGTACAATGTGGCTATGACCAAGAAAAATGCTTCCAAAGTTTCCAGGAACATTTGTCTGAATAAAAGCAGGGAAAAAAGTGACTCTTCCCTGGCTCTGCAGGAAGAGGACTGGTGGAGTGCACGCACCCTCTGTCTGCCCTTTATACTGCAAACCTGTGTGTCCCCTCTGGGCAGGGGAAGCACTTCCAGCACACTGACTAGAAAAATGACTCTCTGGAGAAAAATCAGCAGACAACATGAAAAGTGCTGGCTCAGACACCTTGTGTTGGCAGACTCCTACCAAAATTAGTTCTCGATAAGCCAGTACATCTGTAGTCAGAACAAACTATTCCTTTTTCTTCCTATTCCTAACACAGCCATGCCCAAAAAAAATACAGGTCAGGAAAACATTTGGGGAAACTATTAAGGAGCATGAAGGGAAAAGAATATCTAGACAAATATGGAGCCATTTGAGACAAATATGAAGTCATGTGTAATAAACAGCTTGAATTTATGGGGTATAAAGCAAGCCAAACATAAGTGATGGCTTTTTGGGGCTGAACTGCCCAAGCGAGCCAGGGAAGGAATGTGGTGGATAGAAAAGGCCAGGCCCACAGGAGACAAGAAGACCGCTCAGGACAAATCTAGAGCCTCACCTGTGTCTTTCCAAGCCGAACTGATACCAGTGGCCTAAGCCAGTAGCTGGAGAGGAGTAGAGTATAGAGGAAAATTGGTCATTTCACTTCATCTCTGCCCAAGTGTCTTCCCCCCTGGCTGTTCAAAAGGCATATGAGAAAAGACTTCTGTGTGATCAGGTGATCCTTGGGGACCCTGTGTGATCAGAGATGAGCTTGGTTAGGGTTAGGGTCTCTGTGCAAGAGCCCAAGCAGTGGGTCTGAAGACTCACCACAAGGTACAGACATGGAAGACTGACCTGTCCAGGAGAAATAAAGGTTGGAACCTACATGAACAGCTGCCCTGGGCACAGTGACCTTCTCTTTACTTGGGGAAGCTCACTTGTGCTTAGCTTGAATATTGAAGTGCTATCTGAAAATGGGCTGAGAAGCACGGTAGCATGCCACAGATCTCAGCGTGTGAATACTTTCTTGTTTTCAGGTGCCTCTCAAGGGAAACATGGCCTGCTTTGGGGCAAGGTGTGTCTTCAGTACCACCCTTGCTCCCTCTGGCCATTCACTTTGCGCTACTAACAGTTCAGCTGGGGCTGTCTTTGGAAGGAGCAAGTTGGTTTCCTTTGAAATAACCTTCAGGCACAGCTGTGAGGCATAGTTCACTCCAGGCTTTGCTCCTTGTGGGCATTAGGATGATAGACCAAGCCTGGCTGCCTTACAAAGCCCTCCAGCACTAAAACAGCATCTTGAAATGTGACATTATGTCCGTAAGGCATGCTCAGCTGTGACTGAGAAGGGCTGCAAGAAAGCTATTTGGCATATTCCCACTCTCGAGTTTGCTGCTGGAGGCATTGCTTTTCATGGTGCTGTCCAGGAGACCAGAGGAGAAATCTGTTGCTGCTGGAAATGGCGGTAGGGCTGTAGGTCTTGGATGCTGCCAGCAGAACAGATGGCCCAGGAATGGTGCTGGGCTGACTGCTGCGCACATCCACAAAGTGCGTTGTGCAAAGCAGGACCAAGCTGGTCCCAGCTGTATCCTGGCAAGGGAATAAAGGTATGCTGTGTAGGAAGGGAGCAGGTATTTACTTTGAGTGTGCCAATGACCATGTACCTCAGTGGGTGGGGAAGTTCAAATATGACAATTCCAGTTAGACCTAATTTTTCCTAGCAAGAAATGCCAGAGCCAATGCACATGGCCGAAGGTTTGCTGCAACATGGTGAAATAGATTCTTCTACATTGCTCCAGACAGTCCTGGAACCTGTTAATCATGTCTCTCCTGTTTCTAAAGTTTCGTGCTGTTCATACTATTGCAAATATTAATCCTGAATATTCATAGAGTGATTATTTTAAATGCATTTGGAGCAATGCAGGGGTTGGAAATTAACACCAAAAAAAAAAAAAAGAGACAGAAGGTGAGGTGAGAACAGGGGCAAGAAACAAAAATGGTATGATGTCCTATGGGTACATGAATTCAGTGACAGAGGGCAGACTATGTCCTTCAGACCAGTGCTCCAAACTCCAGTCCCCAGAGCCTGCAGGGACAAGTGTGCCCAAGAGCGGGAACTGAATGTTGTGTCCACCACAGGTGAGCCCTCTGCTCAGCCAGGGCTAAAACCAGGCAGAGGCTGTGTGTGTACTGGTGAACTGAAAATGGTCAGGGCAGGAGCCTGGACAGTATCTCACATTCATTCATACAGTGTCCATTCAATTATGGACACAGTCCAGCTCACACTCTTCCAGGCAATGCATCACCATGGTCACTCCCTACACCAGTCGAGACTGGAGAGGACTCAGCTTTGAGGAATACTTGAATCTGTCCTGTATCATCCCAACCACTAAAACCTGACTGACAAAGCCCTAAATCAGATCATCTTTTAGCTCCTCTTGACTTGCCCTCCTCCTGGCTAGTAAGGCCTCTTTTAAGGCCAGCAGTGAATTATGTGCCAGAGGGAAGTTCTTAAAAAGCTTTATGCTGAAGTAGCCTGCCTTATGTTCTCCATTAGGCAGGCTTTATTCCTCCCATGTTCAGTGTTACACCAGCAGAAGTTGGATTAGACTTGTATTTCTTGGCTAAACAATGACTAAAGGAAGCACGATAACTATCTACAAGTATTTGATGGGTGTAAACTCCAGTGAGGAAGAGGAATTGTTTAGTGTGGTTAAAGGACTTTTATGGCTAAGAGCGATTAGATTAAACTGAACAAAGCAAAACATAAACTGAATAGCCTTCGTAATGCTAGCAGGCTGCAAGGGCAGCTCCCAGGGGACGTGGGGGAAGCAGTGATGTCTGGGTCAGCTGAAACGTCACAGGGAGCAGAGCAGCACTGACGTTACGGGCTTCGGAACAGCATCCCATAAACAGCACGTCAGCTTTCCCCGCCGCATCCACGCCCGCACCGCCCGGTGTCTGCTCAAGCACACGCCCAGATGGATAAGGAGGGAAGAAGGGTGTCAGGATGGTTCAGCCTCTGCCTGCACCTGATTTGTCCCCTTCTTTTGGTGTAATATGTTGCCCTAAACAATAAGATTTCATTCTGCTGACAGTGGTCTTGTGACTATTAAGGGAGAGCTTATGCTTCCACTTTCCGTGTTGAGCCATGAGTAAGCTTTCCTTAGTACTTCAGCAGGATGGGGCTCGAGCTCCAATTATCTTAAGCTTGCTAATAACCTTGGGTTATCACATACCTACAGGGATGCCATCAGCCTTCCCTTCAGGTTACACCTCTCTCAGCTGGCAGGACATGGTATAGGATGATCAACTCTGTACAACTAGGGAACAAACAGGAGTGCACAGTTCCTCTGAAAATATACTGGTGGCCCCTTACTCACTGCTGAGAAAAATGAGCTCACTCTCTCACATGTGAGAAGCAGTATGTCATAATCCCATCTTGCTCCTTTTCTCTGGAAACCAAATACAGAGCAGGCAATCCCATCCGTAGGGGGGTTTCTGATGGAGATGATGAACTGACCTGAGCACTGAAAACAAACATCAGTGACTCAAGCACTGCTGTGTCTTTCAAAATCCTGCAGCCTCTCAGGGTGAAAGAAATAAGGAGATATGTGATGTTTGATGAGTCAGGATGCTTTCCCCTGGCATGACTGTTTCTCTGCCTAATTACATAGACACAATAGCAAAGAAATTAGATAAGCCAGGTAAGGTTTGTTGTGGATGTCCAGGTTGTCTAGGAGACAAGAACCTTATTTACCTGACATGACTTGTAAACAAATTACCGTGTTTTCAAAACAGCATATTGCTTCCAAATTGCAGGTTATCTGTTCTGAAACAACACCACTTAAGGGGTTATCTTCTCCTTTAATCAGGCACACTTGTTGACATATCATTAAATCCCACTTAGCACAAGTGTGAGAAGCCTGCTGTTAAAAGCTGCAAGCAGAAAGCCAAGGAGGACACATGCATCCTCCCATGGTGCTTGCAAAGAAGGCCCTGATCTGCTCATAAAAGGTCAGGAAGGGAGCAAGGAATTCAAAAGTCTTAAAAAACAGCCTGGACTGGAGTCTTCAGTAGTGCGTCATCACAAGTTTTCTTCTCCCGAGGGAGTAATTCTTCAGATGTTTTACATGGCCCTTGCTGGTGTCTCTCCATGTTTTTCTTCAGGGGCAATTTGTCTATTTCTGCATTTATTGATCCTTCTTTTTTTTTTTAAACAGAGGCAGAGCTAATAGACATCTGTGTATATGGGAGAGAATGAAAGGGTTAACACCACCTCCCTTGCATGTCCACTGCCCAAAAGCTAAAGCTACCTGGTTAGGTGTGCACGTTACGGGCCATGCAACAGAACAGACATGGCACTACTGCAGATCCCTGCTGTGCTGACACATTCTTCTTCCCAAATCTGGCTGGCTGCAAAGGGCTCAGATAATAACATATTTTCTGGTTTTTTTTTTTTGCATAGGCATGGAATGCCAGTCTTGGTGTCTTCATTAAAAATGGCATGCCTGAGGAAACCATTTTATATAGGATAGTTTCCCATCCTGGCTGAGATTTTTTTCATGTAAGTGGCTGGCAGGTGTTCATGCTTGTGGTGATGTTCAGAAAAGGTGAATTCTCCCTCTCACATTCCTGCTGTATTTTCAGTTTCAAATAAAGGCATGAGTACATTGTATAGGTAGAAGAAAGGAAGATCACAGGGTTTCTGTCACCCCACATGACCATGGAGATTATTTTTAACCATTAGCAGTGGGTGATCCTAAAGGCCCTGATGAATGCATATTTAACCTGCGCCACAAGGAGCTGCAATTCCTGCGCAGTCACTGCTGGCTTGGAAACCAACAGTGCCCATTCTCCTGGGATTTTCAGCCTTTACTTCACAAACTTAGGAGGTTCAGAGCTCATGAACTGGGTTTAAAGACAGGTGAGGACAAACCTGAACAACTCCAAGTAAGCAGTGACCCCATCAGAGGAAGGTCAACGTTCCTTTATGACCCAATGCAGGTTTCACAAACCTCTTTAACAATAGCACTCAGTTTAAATTGTATGTTACCCTGTCCTCTTTCCTCTGTCTTGAGGAGCACAGTCCTGGAAATCTGAGAGAATAAAATATTGAGAAAAGACAACTGCAATGTTGTCTTCAGAGTCTTGTTTTGTGTGATATGGACCTTAAATCTTGCAGATGGTGTCCATAGTATTGAGAGCATCTTGACAAACACATTATATTTAAATTACAGCATTTTTTCAAAGATAGTCATTGCACATTGCTCTGTGCATCAGCTTCTCACCCTGACCTTCACAGGACTGCCTTCTCTTTTCCTCACTCTTGTGTCTTCCAGCAGAAGATCAGTATGCAGCCAAGGAGATAATTTTGCTAGGCCAAAAGACCCAACAGGCTCTTTTAACATTTAATTAGGCTTTCTTTTCAAGAGTACATCACCTGTTAGGTATCTGAGGACACAACTACCAGAAATTTGCCATTTGCCAGCTATGGAGCACATCTTACAGTGGTCACCTGGAATGACCTTTCTGGGCTGAATAGCTCATCCTGCCTGAGTGAATGAATACCAGAAGTCCAGCAGAATCACAGAAGAGGTAAGGATGGAAGGGACCAAACTTTCTCTCTGGTCTGCTGGATCAGAGATGCCTAAGGGCTGGTCTTGACAGTGAAGACTGAAGCAAAGAAGACGTGCAGTATCTCAGCCTTCTCTGCAACCTATGTTTCAAGGGTCCCTGTTCCTTCCAGCAGAGGACACACATTTTCCTTAGAATTCCTCTTGTTACTGATGTATTTGAAGAAGACCTTCTTATCCTGGACATGCTTAGCAAGATTCAATTCCAAATGAGCCTTGGGCCTCCTACTTGCATTTCGCATACTCTAACAACATCCTGATATTCATCCCAAGTGGGTGGTCCCTGCTTCCACCTCATGTTATCTCCTGCTTTTGTCTGGGTTTTGACAGCAGTTTCTTGTTCATCCATGCAAGTCTTCACCCCCTTCGCCACTGGGAATGTCTTGTAGGCACTTCCTGGGCTGCATGCACTTCGTAGAAGTATTCCCACTCGAGCCAAATTTTGCTACGTGAGAGAAAAGTACTTTGTCCCCATTTTAATGGTAAGAAGAGCCTCAGGTTCGAAAATGCCCTGCAGTGTATCCACAAAACCTGAGGCAGCATGCCAGTGCTTGAGTCCAACCAACTTCCCTCCTTGCTTTAAACACTATTTATTTGTTTTACCTAATGATGCAACATATATGAGTCGGCCCTGGCACTCCTCTTTTCCCAGGGTGGGGACTCCCCCGCTGTGGCACCGTCACTTCCTGGCTTGCCTGCTGTCTCTCTTGGCAGCTCTGTGAGCCTTGGCTTCTCCCATGGAGGTCAGTCAGCATGTCAGAGAGACATCAGCCCCAGATTCAGACTGTGGTGCTCTGGATTGCTCTGAAGATTGAGGAGATACTCCTGAGGTGGACCCAGTTTCCTCCATGTGGGGTGTAGAGCTCATTGTGTGCCCTATTTGAAGGAGACAGGTAGACTATGAGGTACCTCTTCTTTGAGAGCAACTTCAAGGAGAAATTCTTGGGGGTGTTGGTTGCTGAAAATCTGGGAATGGCCTGGCAATGTGCACTTGCAGCCCAGAAGGCCAACCATGTCCTGGGCTGCATTCAAAGCAGTGTGAGGGATGTGATTCTGCCCCTGTGCTCTGTTCTTGTGAAATGGCACCTGGAGTCCTGCATCCAGCTTTGGGGGGCCTGACTGCATGTGCATCTGGTGGTATGAGTCCAGAAGAAGGCCATGCATATGATCAGTGGGCTGGAGAACCTCTCCTATGAAGACAAGCTGAGACAATCAGGGTTGTTCAGCCTGGAGAAGAGAAGGCTCCAGGGACACCATATAGCACCTTCTAGTACCTAAAGGAGGCTACAGGAGAGGGACTTTTTACTATGGTTTGTACTGATAGGATGAGGGGGAATGGCCTTAAACTGAAGAAAGGGCAGGTTTAGATTAGATATTAGGAAGAAATTCTTAACTGTGAGGTTGGTGAGGCACTGCCACAGGCTGTTCAGAGAAGCTGTGGATGCCCCGGGAAGTGTTCCAGGCTAGGCTGGATAGAGCCCTGAGCAACCTGGTCTAGTGGAAGATGTCCCTGCCCATGGCAGGGGGGTTGGAGCCATATGGTCTCTAAGGTCCCTTCCAACCCAAACCATTCTATGATTTTGTGATGTTTTCTGGCTGTTGGAAGCTTCACAGTGCTCAGTGTCACATCCTGTTCTTTGGCTTTTCCTTTCCTTGCATCAAGAACTGTAAGCAGTTATGCTGCACAGCAACTACCTCGTTACTGGTTTTCCTTACATGGTGGTTTGACAAAGGGGTGCCTGAGTACAAAACAGACATCTGTAAACTGGAGGAGATTCAGAAAACAACAATAATAAAAAGCACAATGCTCTTGGAAATCCCTTTAAGGCAGCAATTTAGAGCCCAGCTACTAGCATGCTAGGACAGACCTCAAGTGAAATAAGAAGAAATTAACTTATTAAATATCTCTAAAGCAGGCATGTAAAAAGTATTATTTTCTGTATGCTGTGTATGCTTGTGTAAACAGCCTTTTCCACTTGGGGCTATGTCTCTGTAATTATGTATTATTTGCAAGAAGAATGCAGAGTGTGAGGAGAGAATATGTTCCAAATGTGTCCGAATCCTGACCAGGCAAAGACTGTGATTTTAGCTCACTTCAGGGAGAGGAGAACAAGCCCATGCCTTTTGTTTATTCTTCTCAAGCTCTTTGTAACAACTGTACTTTTCACTGGAAGTGACTCACCTGGCAAAGAAGATAAGAAACCCAGAAGGACCATTCAAGAAAAATATAGTGCTGGAAGCTATCCTCCAGATTTAAGGCTTACAGTCTATCTGAAAACTGTACTCATATTCAGGCCCTTCAGGCTTACCTAATTACTGAGAAGAACTATAATTTTTTCTAAATGTGGTGTCAGCATTTGTTATGAGCAATCAGCACAAAATTATCCAAAAACCTTCCTGTGACCTATAAACCTGTAACTTGATATACCTCACACAATTTTTAGTCTGTAACAAGTGAATTTTCTGCATAGATTTTTTTTTTACAGAGACTCTTTAATCTACAAGGCAACACATAATAAGATCCCATGGCTGGAGGCTGGAGATAGCTATGTTTCAGCTAGCAATAAGGTGCACATCTTAACAGCAATTAATTAAACATTGAAATAAGTCCTGAGGGGGTATGACAAATTCATCATTTCTTGAAGTCTCTGAACTTCGTCTTTCCAGAGATCATGCTATACCTGAAATACAAAGAGTGGTCTCGGTACAGGAATTACAGGGAGGGGCAGTGTTACAGTGAGAAGACATTTTCCACATCAAAACCTCCATTTTTTTATTTTTTCTTTTTTTTTTTCTTTTTGACACACATAATGGAATTCTCTCCTTCTTCCAGTATCAACCGGTCTACTTCAGTGTAAATCAAGAGGCCACTGCCAACTTACACCAATAAATAAAGCCAAACTTTTAAAAACAGTTATACAGCTAAATTTCAAGATGCCTACTGGGCTGTAAAAAAGAATTTTCAGACACACTGCCGCCCGCTCCTAATTTTTAGCAAAGTCTCTCTTTCACTGTCAAGCATTTCATCTCTGGAACAATACATTGCTATTGAAATATTTAATGAGTCACTTCTAAATATCCCACAGGAACAACAGGACATTTATCTCATGCTGCAGAGCTGTATTTTAAAAATAATTATCTCAGAAAGAAAGCCCCATGTAACAACTGAAAAAGCCCAAATCTCTTCCTCTTTCTACTTCACAGAACTTTCTCTGCCTTTCTCTTCATTTCTCATCCACTCTTCACCCGTGGGGTTGTGCTGAGGTGACTGTGAGGACGCCCAGGCTGCGACGCTCTGTTTGCATTCTTCTGTCGGTTTGGGTTGGCTGCTCTCCTCTCTGTAGGCTTGGCAATGGGAAGAGGTGACCTTGTGGCAAACTTGGGTGTGACCTTCTAGAACAGCAACAGCTCCCAGCATGAGTGCCCAGTCTCCAAAATCTTACTCCATGGAAAATTTGAGGCAGCTTATCCTATGTGCATTGACAAACTTATATTTGTCTTAGGGCAGGAGCATGCATCTGTGGAGTTGTTGCAGCAGGGCTAACTCACGGTGTTGCCACATTCCAGCTCTGCTCTGTGCCTTCTTGCTTTGTTAATGGTGGTGTGCCAGAGCCAGACAGATGCTTGCTGTGAGACTTGGTGCTTCTGCCACTGCAGGACCTCAGCAGCACCATCCATTTCTGCTGCTGCTGTGGCTTCTGTGACTCTCTTGCTCTCACTACTCCTTCAGTTCTGAAGAGGCAAAAGGAGCTTGGAGCTGTTCTTTAAAAAGTCCCCTTAGCCTGATGCTGTGATGCTTCTCAATACATGTAAGAAGTGGTTAAGAAGGTAGCTGTTGGATCTTGTAGCTCTGCAGCTTTTTGCACCATGAGTGTAGCTGTCAGAAGACTCCAGGTCAGTGGATTCAAATATATCCATTTTGGGATCAAAGGAAACCTCTGTGTTCCTAAGGATAGCATCCAGTACAAGGATTTTCACAGTAAGGGTCATAGCTGAGTCAGAGGTTCTTGCAAAAGGGCTCTGACGCACCAAGAAAAGTTACAGAGCCAAACAGGAGCCAGACACAGCTCACAGAGCATCACTCTGTGCGACCAGGGGTGCTCCTCTGAACTGGGAGATATTCCCAGCTCAGGATTTTAGATCCCTGTATGGACCATTCCCTTAAGAGTTGGACTCAATGATCCTTTTGGGTCCCTTCCAACTCAGACTATTCTGTGATCCTGTGATTCAGATTACTTGGCTCTGCTCATGCAGGAAGTGGACCCAAAAAAGCAAAAACCATTAGCCTGCCTTGACAGTGAATTGTGTGCCTGAAACTGCTCACAGGACTGGATTTACCCCCTGTTTTTATCTCCAAAAGCCAAGCTGCCTCAGCCTGAGCTCCACATCCCTGCCATGGTGACACTGGGGTTTTCAAAGCGCTCTGCCTGGGCTGGGCAAGGCTGGCCTTCGAAGGCATAGAGAGACCTTCCATGCCTGGAGAGCTGGTTTGGAGGCAAGGGAGGACAACACATGTATTTCTGACAAACCAGGATAATGTGGATCTTCCATGCTGTGCTGTATTTTGGACTAGTAACCACAATGGTTTGGTTCCATCCAGGATCAGAGAGCAACATTTTTCTCTGCTGAAGTGTTGTTATACACACACACAGGCCCTACTAGAGCAGAAATTGTTATGTTTTGGGGCTTTATTTTCAGGCTTTGGTGCTTTTGACAGCCTGAGGCTGGCAGGCAGGTGCCAGAGTCAACGGGCTGTCCTGGTTACATCACACAAACAGTGCTTTGACCTGCTCCTTCCCACTCCCCAACCCACCCACAGCCACTGCTTTGCTCCTCATCAGAGCAAAACAACAGAGATGAAGCAGCTGTGAAATACACTTGCCTTCCATTTGCAACCCTACTCGATTGCATGCCTTTTACTTGGCAATATAGACTAGCTATGCTGTAATATAAATACATTTCTTTCCTCTACCCACAGCTCTGGATCAATCAGCAGCTTGAAATAGCAGGAGGGAAATGAAGTAGTGTCATAGAGGGAAAAAAATAAGAGTTGACGTTGTAATCAGCCAGCTAAACACCATTAGGACATACTGTCCTGCTCAGTGGGTGTACAGCTGCACTGGGCCATGACCAAATCTATTAATAGGCCATGCTCTTTGTAGTTCTAAGAGCAATGCTCCTCAAACGTTGAGCCTAGAGTTCCTTCTCTGTAACTTCAATAATCCCCTTGTGGTGTGTAGTTACAGTAGTCAACTCTTCAGCAAGGATGACAAGTCTGACTCCAGTCTCTTCAGACTACAAGCAGAAAACCTGCTCTTCATTGTTTTGCCTGGACCAGAAGGGGGAAATAATGCTGAGACCATAAACTTAGCCCTGATGTGGAAAGGAGACTGCCTGTAGAGTATCTGAGTGAAGATACAGAGTATCTGTCTGATGGCAGACACCAGGGGCAAAGACTGGGGTGGAAAGTACGCAGTTTGGTTTGTTGCTGCTGTGTGAAAGGACCTGTTGCATCCCAGGTCCAGGGGACGGGGCAGTGACATGCCTGCAGTATCCTATGCCCTGTGGACCAGCACACTTGCCACATCACTCCACAAGCTGGCTGGCATTTTAGGATCATATGCCTCCTGCCAAGAAGCATGCACAGAAGCATGCACACCTACACAAGAAACCCCTGAGTCCCTGTCTGTAACTTTACAGTAACAAGCAGAGACTTCCAGCCTGCAAGTTACTTCATTTTAGAGACATTTAAAGTTAATGAAAATGATTTCTACCTCACACCCAAAAGACACAGGATGGGGGGACAGTGCAGATCAGACATTTAGCAGGCTTAGAGAAGTTAACTCCATGTATCAAGATGCTGGGGAGCCATTACTCCATGAAAATGTCTGTAACACCCTTGGGCTGCTCCAGTCTCTTTCCCCTACCATAGATTGGTTTGTGGCTGGAGCCAAAAGCCAGTGCTGCATCTCTATGATTAATTCTCATCTTCCCCATGACCGAGGAAGGGACTTGAGGTCCCTGGAGGCAGTGGATGCTTTCTGCAGGACATGACCCCTAAAAATTAGAGTCTGCTGAATGTCTGGAGTGCTGTCTGAAACTCAGGGGTGAAATCGTGCTTGGTGGGAAAGAGCAGCAGCAATGCGGGAGAGAAATGCTCGAGGGAGAGGGTGTACCCAGAGAATGGTGGAGGCAGCATGTGTGAGGCAGCAGCTGGGGAAACAGGCAGCAGGGAGGTGGTAAGCACTTGAGAACAAACCCTGGAAACAAGCAAAGGCAAAGCATGGTGATGGAAGGAGAGGTGAAATGAGGGCTATGTCTGGAAACAGCACGGGGACAGCCCTGCACGGGGTCAGGGGCTGTCTGACTTGCACTGTGAGGGTGGTTCAGCCACTGCAGGCTGGGAAAGCCTGACTGCAGCTTCCGGGGCTTGGTGGGGCACCCCTCCAACTCAGAGCGGGGCTGCCACCTAAGTCACCTTGGGCTTGGCCATGTAAATTTATTTTTTTAACTTAATTGCCTAAGCCAGGAGTTGAGTCACCACCAACAAGCATCAGTAAGGCTTTCACACCTTCCAAGGTCTCCTCTCAGCCCACCGGCAGCAGCAGGGAGGGCTGGTTGGGGCAGGAACACAGCAGGCTTGCCAACCGTGCCTGGGGCTCCTTCCCTGGTCAGTGGAGCAAAGGGGAGGGGGTGCAGCCTTCCGGCAGTGACTCAGCCCACCAAGGAGCAGAACTGCCTTCTTGAGGTGCATGTTTCCCTGCTCTGACTATAGGATGAGCCTACAGCAAAGACAGCCTGTAATTTAAGGATCCCAGCCAAAAAGCTCAGAGGTCTGTGTAGACAGAGGATGTATGTAGAAGTTAGCATGGAAGAGCAGAGTGAGAGTAGGTGAGGCATCTCGGAGAGCACCAGAGCTGGCTGTACAATAAGCACCACTTCTCGTGCAATGATAAATGCACACAAAGTGGGAACTGGTGTGTTGGCTGTGTCTCCCAGTATTGCACATTTCAGTTAAGCTCTCTGGAACAACTGGCTGTTGGTATTAGCTTTAAGATAATGCCAGTGGGAAGTAGTGAATGACAAAGCATTGCTGGCAAGCTATCAAGCTGTTAAACCACCTCTGAGAAGCACAAGTTATAAATTCCTTTACTGTATTAATTTGACATTACAATTTAGAGATAAGGTTTTCCAGGAACATAAATGAACCAGCATCCAGTTTTATTCATAAGGTGTATCTACAAAGAAGTCAGTAATACTTAAAATTTGTATACTGTTCTCCAACTTCTTAGTTGATGAAAGGTGTTTCTGTTTCCAGGGCTAGACATACCATTTTGGCACACACTGTTGTGTTTTTATGATAAGTCCAACACAGATACACTCATTTTGGACTGTAAAAATATTTCTGAAGGCAGCAGCAAGGCTGCCTACAACCAAGTCAGGATGAGATTTCAGTGGCAGTTTTTTGTGCTCTCTTCTCCTCACAGCTGTTAGTACTACCAAACAGCACATTCCCATTGTAGTGGTTTCTCTCTGGCCTTTCCCCCATATTTCCTAATACAGGTGCATTGCTGAGGCAGAAGTGCAGAACCCACACTGTGCAGCAGCCAAGCAGCCTGTGCCTCTCTCAGCCAAAGCCCCACAACAGCAGTCACCCCTTTGACCCCATGAGCAGGGACCTCTGCCCCACTAGGTGGCTGTGAGGGGTATTTCAGACCCCAGAGTGGATGCAGAGGATATGCATGGCCCAAAACCTGCTGCCTCCTACCACATGACCTATTACAATGGTTGGTACCTCAGCTGCCTTGCAAAAGCTTTCAGTGCACAGGGGTAGAAATGCCTAAACCTACGTGGGTGATCAATGGAAATGTGTCAGTAGGTGGGTGAGGGAACATAATGGAGTAAGCAGCAAGAATTGTAGACTCTGGATACCATGGAGAAAACACAGGCAGTAGAGTGAGACAGAGGATTTGACTTCATCACACATTTTGCTTCTGTTATGCCTTCCTTTTCCTCCTTTTTCTCCTTTTTCTCATTTTTCATTTGCTGGGAAATGAAAAGAACATCCAGACCCATCCATTCTTCCTTTCAGGATGCTATTTTTAAAATAAAATACACTATACCAGTGTTTCTGTGGAGAAGATCATGGATAAATATTTTATGCAGATACAGATTCAGTTTTCTATCAGGACCTGTATTAATAATGCCTATACAGGCCCAATTGTTAGTGGGTCCTCTTCCAATGAATGCCTTGTTGTGTATTGGAGACTTGTTTTTACAATGGCTTTCTTCTCTTTAATAGGATTTGACGTGTTGGCTGTGGTATAGCATGCAAGTTGTTTGTATAAAGCTTTAAAATATATTTCTGAATGGTGCTGTATAAATACTGCATGCATTGAATTGTATTATTTTATTGTGAAACTGAAAGATTTCCTGTTCTATACCATAATATGATTTTTTATTTTTCCAGCACACACATTAGCCTGCATTCAACTTCTGCAAAAGGTAGAAGAACTCAAATTAAATTTACAAGCACACCTGAGCAAAGCTAGTTAGCTGTGGCCAGATCATGTTTCTGTGATTAAATAATGCTGGCTATTATAACACATTGCAAGAAAGTGCAGCTATAAATCCCTGTCTCGGTTTGTTTCCAATGCTTCATTGTACTACAGAAACTCTGCTGTACTTTTTAGTAAGCAATAGCCCAGACATGGGACTGAGTCACCCTGAGCAGATGTGTTAGATACTAACTTGGAGGAGATAAGGGTAACAATGCTGCTCTCCCCTGAGCATGCCCCTCAAGGACATTCCCATGCTGCACAAACATTAATAAATCGATCTTCATTGCATCCGACCACAGAGTTTATTAACTGAGGAAATTGGTTCTCAGAAAAACTTAGCATTTTGCTCAAGGCCAGAGAGCAGGTTCACAGCAAGGAGAAAGAGCTTCACTTATTTCCTGTTAGTGTTCAACATTAGCATGTAGCACGGGGTGCTGAAGGCACCACACTGCTGGGTGTTCACCTTGTCAGAGATGGATGGGCACTGGTTTCAAAGCCTACAGCAAGACCCTGCTGAGCATGTTGGTCACCACCGTGTACCCCTGGGGACTTGTCAGGGCAGCAGGTCCCTAAGGGTTGAGGGACCATCTCCTGCCTGCCTGTAGGGATGAAAAGTCCATGGCTCCACCACTGTCTTCACCGGGACATGTCAGTAGGTCTCTCAAGGGTTCCGGAGGATCTCTTGGGGTTCATATCTACCCAATTCAGGGAACAGAGCCGTGGAGGTCCTGGTCCCACAGTCATCCAAGTCACACTGCAGCTCTCCTTTTGATGGAAACAAGGGTGAAAGAGCTAAATGGGTGGTTGGTGCATACCCAGCTCTGAGCTGAAAATATACAACACATGGCCGGGGTATACATCTGAGGCTGGGGACACTAATGCAGCTCAACTCTGTCCAGAGTTCAAGATTTTTACAGGTGGCTCTGACAGTTTTGCATTTTATTAAGATTTCTCATTTACCAGTCATTTATATTATTGCCAGAATTTGACCATTGGGAGTGAAGTTTTCCAGTCCAGGTGTTTGCCTGAGGCTGAATTACTTCAAATAGAGTGGAGAGGAAAACTTCATGTAACTGTTCTTCATGGCCAAGACTTAGATTGAGGGAAAAGACTGGTTTATTAAAAAAATGATATGATTTACCCTTTGAAACTCTGCAGTGCTCTGTGAATGTAAAGATAATTGTATGAGAGAAAGGAAAACAGAGCAGACAAGGAATTGGGCTCTCTGAGCACAACCCAAATTTATGGTTACTGTTAGAAGAAGGCAGGAGGGCTTGGGTGAGGTGGATTGACACAGGCAGAATACCATGATTAGAACTGGGAGGATGGGCCAGAAATCCCCCAGACTTTACAGAACTGGACTGAGTTGTTGAGATTGGGGAAATCTGCAGTGGGCCAAGACCTAGGGAGTGAGGCAGAAGGGAGTTAGGACAAGGGTAACCATTTAAAATTTACCACCCAAGAGAAGGCACTAGTCCTTAGCCTGGCCTGGGCTGGTTCCTAAATTTCAGCAGTGCATTGCCATCAGTGTTTATGTGTGAAACTACTGATGACAGCATGTTTTATCTCCCAGGTACTGTAAGAGCAGGCTCTCGCCTCACAGGTGTGGTCTTTTAGCTGCCTTGGCAAATCTCAGCATCATGGTGTTTACCCTGCTGATAAGTCATGCAGATGTCATGCAACAGTACTTAACTCCCTTTAATTTTGTCTTTAATTGCACGCACTTACTTGGGGTTTCTTCATGTATTCAAAGTCCTTCAGCCTCATACTGTGCACCAGAAAAACATGTCTCAGCTGGCAAGCACCTATTTCAATCTGTTATTTTCCAGTATATTCCTGATTTATACCATGCTCTTTCAGTCCTGAAGTATTTTCTTCATGGGATTTTCTATAGTGCTTGCCACTGCAGAACAAGAGCTCCCCAGCCATTAGGTGGTTCATTTTAGCAGAACTTTTCTGTGATGAGATATCATGATACTGTCGTTTGGCAAATGGGCATCTAAGTCAGCACTGCAGCTGCCAAGTTTGAACCCACCAGGACTTGATTTCTCAGAGCACTTACTGTATGACATGGTGGTGTGAATCACTGAAGCATCTGCTGAGACTGGGAGCTCAGCATTTCTGCACACCAAACCACTGCGTTTGGAAGTCAGGCACCTAGAAAGCAAAAGGACACAGTTAGAGGCCATCTATGAGAAGCTTGGATGAACAGTATTTCCCAGCTCTCTGGAACAAAGGATCACATCCAAGGATGTAATTCTGTACTCCCTGTGTCCCACAATCCTGCTCCTTATTCACTTCTAGCTTTTGCAATAACATGAAGTAGAGATGCTGCCATAGCCACAATGTTGGTCTAATTTCTGTACTGAAGGAAGGAGCTGTGTGGGAAAATACTGCCAGATCAGACAATCCCAACAGTGTCTGCATAATTCTTGTATGTATGGGAGAGGAATTAAGGTATCAAAGGTAATTTTAAATTAGTGTTTTCTAACATTTGTGTGCCTATTCTGCCAAGCTTATTAGTATTCCTTCAAAGAGGGGCTTTGATTTGTTTTGGAATAAAGCTTATTTATTCTAATTATGCATAGGAAATAGCTTGCTCTATCTTCCTTACAAAATATTTTTGCAAATGGTAGGGTGCCCTTCTCTTGACATTCCTCACCAACTTGGGTTGAGCATTTGAAGATGATAAATGGGCATCAAACTCAGCATTTCTACCACCTCCTACCTGCTTTGACTCTTGTTTCATTAGAATTTCAGCAATGTGCTGGTTCGTGGCAGATAACCTCCTCTCCCTCTCCAGAGTGCCTGTGAGTGTGTAGGGGGTGAGGGAATGGGTGCATTTCTCATCCCCTCAGCATTTATTACATTCCTCTTTCTCTACCTCCTCTGCAGCAATAAATCAATGCTACTTGTTATTGCCTACTCCTTGGGCAGCATCTCAGGGGGAGAGGCAGGCTCTCCTGACTGTAAAGCTGTGTGTTTTATCAAATGCTAAAACAGAAGTAAATATCCTAAGTAAACCAGTCTTGTTTTTTCAGCTTTTGGGGGGAAGGACCCTATCCAAGTCCTGTCAGCTGCATCACCCACCAAGATGCTGTGTCCCATGCAGGCTGCAGTTACCAGCCCCAGCCTTAAGTTGCCTGCACAAGCGGAAGAGGACAGACAGACAGTGTGTCAGTGGAGCAATGTTTCTGTTTTTACTGTGGGAAAGAAAATTTAAAGTTTCTGGTGCTGATGACTATTTCCTGCCAGCAGGCAGCTCCAAGACTGGGATGCTAGATGAACCTTTCCTGTATGTGTGTTGAGATGGGTGCACAGTCCTTGCACTTCTGCCACTCGTTAATAGCAAGTAAAACCCTAGAAATATGTTGTGGGTGAAGTAAAATACAGCTTGATGATTGTTTACTCTGTCAAGAGCAGAAGCACACACACTGGTACCTGGAGGAACTGTAGATATGGCTCTTGGGGACATGGTTTAGTGGTGGATTTGGCAACCTGAATGATTCTATGATTGTAAACGAAAAGCATCTTCATAGTGGGATTGTGGCTTGCAGCAATTCCCTGGAGAACTTTGCCCAGAAAACTTCTGCCTTCTTGTTTTGTTGCCTGCTTTCTAGTCATAGCAAACTGTTTTCCCTCAGCCTCCCTGATTTTCTCCTGGAAAAAAAAGACCTTCCCACAAACCTGGCCAACAACCAGGGGTTAGATGTTCCCTCCCTTCTCTCTATTGAGAACACCCTGAAGAGATGGGCTGGAGAAATGATCATGAAAGAAATTGGTGTGGTGAAGGAGTAGGTGAGAAAGGCAGGCACATGACTTCTAGAATAGAGGTGTTTGGCTAGTCCAAGCCCAGAAGCACAAAAAAAAAAACCAAACAAAACCTGACACACCTGCACAGGCATCCAGGACCAATTTACACAGGCAGGTTTAAGCTGGGGTTGCAGCTGGGATTTTTTCCTCCTTAACCCCTTCTGATGTTAACTGGGGTAACTCAGATGGGAACCTTCAATGCAGAAGTTACTGAAGGGGTTTGCAGGCAGATTCTCAGGGTTTAAGTGCCAAAAAAGGCCCCCTGACATATTAGCATGTTTCTATTGTGGCTTTGTAGACATATTTTGCATTTTCTTTCTGCAGTGGAAAAAGATGTACAGTTAGGTCCCCCCCAAGCAAGAAATGTACTTTATCAAACCTCAGTTTGTCAGCAACAGCTCTGGTAAAAGCATGCACACACATGCACCTCTTTCTTCATGTCTTCCCTAAACTTTGACTAGTTTTTTATTAAAATGGCTGCCTCAAGCTACTGACAAAATAACGAGGTGTGCTGGGTTTTAAAACTTCAATTCAAGCTCAGATTCCTTCTTGTCCTCTGATTTCACCATCTCTCCCTGCCCCTATCTTGGTTTTCAAGGGGACATGCAGCAGTCAGGATGCTTTTTTCAGACATTTAAGGGAAGATGATGTGCTTGCCTCAGACTTCATTCGGAAATAGCCCGCTGTGCCAGGGGGACTGTGAGGACAGACCCACAGCTTGTGCTGATGAGCAGGTAAAAAAGTATTACGTGCAGAAAGGGGAGGAGTTCCTTTCTGTCTGCTTCTTGGTTCCCCTTTCCTAAAAAATATCTCTCTAGCCTTCAGGCAATTGTCAGGGTGTGCACTCTCATTACCATGGGCCTCGGATGGGTTTGCAAATACAGCGCAGACTTTGGGGGAGAGGTCTGGTTCAAGGGCTCTCCTCACCCCAGAACATGGTGGGAGGGGGTAGAGAAGGGACAACCTGGCATGGAAATGGGGGAAGAACAGCTTGGGGACTACTGGGTTTAGCCTGTAAGAAAATGGGTTTTGAGGACAGCGTGGCCACTGCTGGGAAGGAGAGGTCCTCACAGTGCTTTGGCTCTGGCCCCTCCTGCCTGCTGCATCTGGGGGTTTCTCAGGTGTCCACACCCTTGAAACTCACCTGGTTTGGAGAGCTGGTGGTTTCTCTTCCTGTTGAGGGCTGCACTGCAGTTCAGCTTGTCTCTGGCTGAAGGAACCCACCTAGACACAAGAGTATTTAAGTCAGAATGAATTATCCAGAGCTCACCTCAGATTTTTCCTCAACTCTCTCACTTTCTTGACTGTAATTGCTCTTTACTTGCTTTTATAATTTCAATTATATAACAAGCAAGCTGTACAGGAGCTGCACAAATTATCTGCTAATTTTATTTAGTTTTTAACCATCAGTTGACTTCAAATAATTCCACAACTGTGATTGCCATAGTCCTTGGAGAGCAGTGAGTTTCATTCATCAGGTGGACTTTCTCTGCACACTCTCTGCTTACACTGGGCACTAGTTTGCCAGTTTCCTCTGTAGAGATTATTATTTAGATCTCGTAATGCTGACCAAACATCCTTAACTTGGACAAAAGGATTTCAGGGTTTATGCAATCAAATACTGTAGGGAAATCCAGCAGTGTGAATACAGACCAACAGCCAAGAGCAGACCATTCATCACTGTCACTAGGCACTGTTTCTGTTTCACATGCCAGTTAGATGCTGAACTGGAAGAAGTCCAGGATCTTGCAGGATTGAGACAGAGACAGGACAGGACCAGCCCTTCTCAAGGGCTTTTATCATGTTCAAGTGATGCCATGATGATTTTTTGCCTTTTCTTTTATACCCCTTTTACACGTTTTCACAGCTTTTTGTATTCTTAGTGTTTTATAGCCAACATTCTTAGACTTATTTGGTTGAGCTAGGAGACTAAACATGTTAGGAGCTTTGTAGTTGGGGATCAGTGTGCCCCAGACACCAAGGTCCTCCAGAACACATTTGTAAACTGAGATAGAACCGTCCAGGGGAAGGTTCCTTGGGAAGGGGGGCTTACTCGAGCCTCTAACTGAGGAATCTTCAATAGATGTGCTCATTAGTAAGAACTACAATGTTAGACCAGATCTAGTGTGTGTGTGCATTTCAGCACATTCCACCTGGATGTGGTGCTCCTAAGGATCCTCAAAATAAACAGAGGTAAAAGCCCTTTTTCCCTTCTAACTGTGTTTGATTCTTGATTTTAAGACCAGGAAAAGGCATGATAAAGTAGAGCAAGATCAGATACTGGGTTATATTGAGAGAATTTGCTTGCATAAAGCAACAATTAAATAATTATAAGCTTTAGGGGGAGGTTAAATGTCTTTTCTGGAGGAAAGCATGGATGACCTCATGCTTTGACTTTTTTTCCTCCTGGACAAAACAGAAAGAGAGAATGGTGATGGAGATTTCTATCTGAGACTCTCCTCTGTTGAGTAGAAAGGCTTGAACTGGGAGGTAGAGAGTATTGACTTGCTGGTTAATAAGGAGCCTGTATGGAGCCTTCTTTCCTGAAATGCCACACTGGATGGAGATAGGCTTCTGCAGGAAGCAGCCTGAGAAGGATGGGTAATAGAGATGTTCAAGACTGACAAGACTATCCATGGCTCAGAAAAAGGCAGGAAGTGTAGAATTAAGGAATCCTTTCACTGAACCCATGTGTGTAGCTTTCAGAATGAATAGGTTAGGATAAGGTATATAAAAGTGAGCTTGTTTTAAACCATCAAGCAAGGAACCTTTCTCTATAGTAGCTATTTTAATATTGTTTTGAATTTGTACTTGTTTGTTTTCTTTAAGGAGAATAAACTGTTACTGCTTGATAAATACTAAGTTGCATCTCCTAAATAGGGTCTGACTGCTGTAAACTACATTCTGTTATTTTTCTAAATATTAGCCAGAAGAATAAGAGGTCCTAGTGGATACACAGCACTAATCAGGAGGCCCCTGATTTAAATGGTATATGTTTATTTGGAAACATAACTTTAATACTTTTTTTAAGAGCAGGAAATGGTGAGTGATCCATTCATCTTTTTTTTTTTTTTTTTTTTTTTTTTTTTTTTTTTTTTTTGTTATTATTCTGTTTATGTTGGATTTTACTCCCACAGAAAGTGGGATTAAATGAAATATTTTAAAAGGATGCATTTTTGGAAATTATGCAATTGAATTGATCCGGTCCCTTGGGTTTTCAAGATTTTAGATGAATACAGCTGATCCTCTTGCCCTAGAGTCTAGAAGTGGGAAAAAAGTCCTCCTGAGATGCACTCTCAGCCTAAAGTGAATAAGATGTCAGACTGAGCTTTACCCATCTGTCAGATGCACATGGTGGGTTTATCTGGATGCAGATTAGTTGTGCTGGGGGTGCAGAGACCGGAGCTGGCTCAGTGCAGCCTAGCTGGTCGGTTCAGGTGCGGTGTCATGTGAAGGCAGCATTAGGATTTTAAGGTCAGGGAAGGTTCAGGAGGTGTGTGGCTGTGTTTGCACAGGAGTGAGCTTAAGCTCATAAACTCTGTGGGGCCCAGCCTGGTTCCCTGCACAGCTGCCCAAGCGGCCAGTGCCATATGTTCTGGAGTGTGCCTTCTTCCAGAGGACACGCTCTGGCTAGCAGCTTTTACTATTGTTATTGTTATTATTGTTGTTATTATTATTATTATTAAACAAAATGTCCTCACTGCAATACCACAAATGATATGGAGGACACTCGTACTGAATAAACAAAGCAAACAGTTTTGTTTCAAAAGCTAGTTGAGCAGACCCATACATTCTGCTTCGTCCACGACTTTCACAAATGTGGGGTTTTTCACCTTTCCTAAAAATTGGTAAGTGAACTTAGAGTGCTTGGTAAAAAAATTTTGCTTCCCTATAACTCAAATTGAATGTTTAAATATAGTAAATTCAGGCTTTAACTAGTGTTCACCACAACTTTAGAGACACTCATTATAAAAATAAGTAAAATCTGAATTTAAAGAAAAAAAAATTAAGTTTTTGCATTTTT
>VXAC01003560.1:1682433-1695485 GCA_013399225.1 Rhipidura dahli | reverse complement strand
TTTTTCCTTGCTACAGGCAGATTATGCATTTGCAGGAATTCCAAGAGGGAATGATTTTCTTTGTCTGCCCATGTTTCATGTCACTGGCAACTTTTTTTTTCTGGCTTCTTTGATTTTTGGTTTTCATGAAGAGAATGGAATTCTGTAAGATGGGATCTACCCAGAAACTAGAAAAAATAAAGGAAAATCAAGCAAAAATTAAAGGAGTAATAAAAATAATGGGCCAGAATTTGCTGTGCTTGCTTTCTACAACACCATGCGACCATTAGAATCCATTTATCTTTAACTAATGATCCTTTACTAGAGGGAATGTCTGATTATCTGACTTCTCTGACATATCCTTTCTTTCCCTCTTTCCCTTCATTGGCTAGAGGGATTGGTGATGGTCAGAAATAGTGCAAGCATCAATTACTCAAGCTTCCCTCAGGAAATGGAAACAAAAGCACACCCATTCAAACATTTTGAACTCTCTTTAAAGTCCCGCAGAAGCAGTGGAACGCTTGAGGTGGAGTTTCTTAACCTGTCTTAATCAGGACTCTCTTCCTTGACATAAATCAGGAAAGGAAAAATTCAACCTTTTGCTAATTTGTATAGAACTTTGATGATAATTTGCCTAGAGACATTTAAGTGGTGTAACATGAAATAACAGAAACTAAAATGAATGGAGTTGGAATGGGATTGCATTGTGCGGGGCCCCCACATATGGTTACAATTCGGTGTTTCCTCTGTATCTGACAGGATCCTCACAGAAGGAATGCTTCTGAGGAACTGCTACTGCACCCACCACGAAGGCGCGGAGAGGAAAACCTCACCCCACAGCGTCTGTTCACCATTCTTTCTCCTCCCATGGTGACTCCTTGTGGGTTTTATTTGCACTTGAAATTAAACACAAGTCTGAGTTTGCTCTCATAAGCAGGCTTGTCCATTGCTCATGATTTAAACCTTGAGGGCGGCACTGGAAGGTCTCCCTGTTTGGAAGCAGTTGATGCATGCTCCATGAAGTCAGTGAATTTGCTCACACATTGCACCATGAGCCACCTGAGATGCTGTGAGACAGCTGAGGTGCTCAGGCTGATCTGGCAGACGTGGCACAGGATCTGCAGGAGGCACATGTCTGCCCGGAGAGGCAGCCGGAGGCCAACCACACTATGGCAGGACAGCTCCAGTAGCCAGTGCTTCAGAGGACGTAGCACACACTCAGAGCTACAGATGAGCCAGGTGCCTGAGCTCCTGCTCTAGTCAGCTGAAATCCAGTCAGTGCATCCAGCAGCATCTAAAAGATACACGTGGAACAAAATGCTGGGGTGCAACGCAGTAGCCTAAACACAGGTATCCATTTTCTTTTGAGATATCCTCCCGTATTTCAGGTATTCACACAGGACTGGCAAATATGATTTGAAACTACTGGTTATTAACAGTATCTAGGAGGAACAGATAGACACTGGGTAGGATACTCAAGCCAGCCAGAAGCCACGTTTTGGCAAACAAATCTCCAGGTCTAAAGAGAGGCTCACGCTCTGCGGAATGAACAACAGATGATTCAAGTTTAAAACCAGCCCAACAGCAAAAAGCTCCAGCTTGGCTCTTCCTGTGTTAGCTGTGATGGTGCCTCAGCACGCAGCGTGAATGAAGAACTTGTGCGTCACCATGCTCACGAGTTAACCTTTTGCCAAGTTCTCTCTTCTCCTTGCAGACAGCAGCTACAACCCCCAGTTAGCCTGTGGCAGCCACTGACCAGCAGGCTGGCCTTGCTGGAATGCCAGGTAAGCAGAGTGTGTCAATGTTAACACAAACCTGGCCAGATACAAACCTCACTGAAATGGTGAACTTGTGCCTAAGTATTAATCTGTCTTCAATTTCATTATTTACACTGTTCATAATTGTTACCATTGGCATGAAGAGTGAGTTATCCCCCTTGCTCAAGCCTGCAATGATTCTGACTTTTTCATAACTATGCTTAATTGTTGCCAGTGTTCCCTGTAGGAGCATTAGCCTGCTTAATATTACACGGCTTGAGAAAATTAAATGATCAATATCAGGTTAAGAGCACTCAGTTGTTCTTTCTTGGCTTTTGTAATTGCTTGTGTGACGGGAAAATAATTACTATGTTGAGTTTATTGCTATTCTCATTGTCCTCAGTTGGTGATTTTGTTGTTCAGCTACGGACATGTCTGATTTAAACTGTCTATAATATTGCTGTCTTAGAAGGAAATAGAAAGGAAAGGGGAAGGGAAAGGAAGTAGGAAAATTAAAGGCTGATCTAAGCTTAACATAGTGTTTACTCTGGCTCCTGGCAAGGTCTCTTTGTAGAGGGAGACTCCCAAAGCGAAAATCATCTAGACCGAATTTGTTTAAAGTGACACTGTCGACTTCAATATCGCACTTCAGGATTTTTGGTTTTTACTCCATGTTGTTATAAGTAACACCCAAACCAATTATATCCCACTAATCCCATGGGAACACCTCAGATTACAGTTTCAAGAATAGAGAAAAAGCATTTATCTCCATTTTTTGATTTGTTTTTACTGCAATTCCTAGCACACAAATTTCATATTCTGAGTTGGAAGGGACTCACAAGGATCAAGTTCAGCTCCTAAGTGAGCAGTCTGATACGCCATGGCTATGTTCTAACAGCACACTTCTAATCAACTGAGCTAATCCATGATCACCAACTTGTATGGAAAGCTTACACACAAAAAGGATCATGTGGGTTTGGGCCATGCCCAGATCTTCTGTAATTTCTTAATAGGTCTCCTTCCTGGTAGGAGTTAATATGTAGTTTTTTGTTAGAGTAACAGGAGAGAAAAAAACAGCACCAGTGACTTTTAAAACAAGATTTTTAAAACCAGCAGGAGAAGTGGAAAAACAGAAATCCCCACGAGTCCTCTGCAGGGAGGGGTCAGGGTCCTTGCTTTCAGCCATGCAGAGAAAAGCCAGTCCCTAGTGAAAAGATGCCTACTGCCTTCAGAAGCCAGTGGGAGTGGGCTGATAAAGAGATCCCTTTAACTGTGGTGCTTATGAGTCACTGGTGTCAGCGTTAAGACATCCTGGGAGAAAGAGGGAAACAAAACTGGTTATTCACTGCCTTTGTTTAGCTGCCTTCAGAGGTTTCAAGAGACCTGAATACAGAGACACTGTGGCATATGCCAACTGTTGACTCCATCAAATAATAAAGCAATCCCAGTGGGTATTAAGAAGCGTGGAATCATTCTAATGAGTCTGGCAAAATCTCATTAGGATGAACAGCAGGTGATGACAAAATATTTGCTCTGTATGCAAATGACTTGTTTCCTTCTCTGTCTGCACGCGGTTGCATGAGTGCTCCAAACAGGAGCTGTCACATAATTACTTACTGGAGTAAAGCACTGCATATGTGGTGGTTGCATTATAAATATATCAGTGGAAAAATGGGAAAAAATAGAGAAAAGAAAGCCCCCTGTATCAGCAAACTCTCAGCCTCCTTCTCGCACAATAGACCGCTTCACTGGGCATCCAGACAGTCCAGCTGTCTTTCCAGAAACACCTTAAAAGCAAGGACAGATGGGCTGCAAGTTGTCAAAACTTCTCCAAGAGCTGTGAGTATAGAAAGCGTGATGGAAGGAGGGCAGGGAGTATGCTGAATGTTGAGAACAAGGCAAAACATGGCAGTTCCTGTTGACAGAGGTGGGTTACCTGCATAGACCCGAGCCTGACCTGACCTGCCAGTTCAAAAACAACTTCACTAATCAACCCTGAACTATCCAGCTGCAGGCTCAGATGTTGTACAGTAAATCACTGCTTTGTCCCCTTCTGATGCCTTAACATCAGGCTGTGTAGCCCTTGATATCTGTTCTGTTCCTGATGGTGTTTCTGGCACAGTGCACTTCCATTCTCTCCAGTGTATCATTAATAATGCTTCACACATTTGTTTTTAATCACTTTGGTATTTATTTATTGCTGCAGTCCTGTTCCTGCTCCTCATACATGTCAGAGGCAAAATTCTTGTGTGGGGGAAGTGGAAGTTCCCCAAGAGCCCCATTCTTCTGTGCACATTGGTGGAGAGGAGGACAGGGCAGTCGAGTCAAAGGACATTGCAGGTTAAATAACCCAAGCTACACAAACACAGATGCTCCTGCAGATCTTCTCTCCAGCGCCTGGCAGTCAAAAACCCTCACTATATACTCTCCCCATGTAATTGTGGCTTTCTCTCAAAAAAAGGAGTCAGGAATGCATTTGAAGCTTTCCTTCTAAAAACACCTTTAAGATCCCCAGGGCCATGAAAAACTTCCAGGTCTGAAAGGCAAAGGACTGTGTGTGTGATGATCCTGCCCTCCCACCATGCTCATTGGTTCTTACCTGGAGACAAACTGTCCACCAGAGAGGGAATTAAATAAGCTGGTTATGAGAAAGAGCCATTTACTTTCCTGCTATGGAGATGGGGGCAAAACAGTACACTAAAGAGCAGAAATTTGCTTCCCTCACCATCCAGCAACTTGCAGCCAAAATCTTATGGAAGTCAGGGGAAGAGAATCAGTCCCCTAAATTTTTCCTTCCATAAAAGAAAAAAAAAAAGAAAAATCATTAGCTGAGGCTTTGTGTTCCTAGGATATTAAAATGAGTTATCTGATTTTAATAATAGTGATTATTTTAAATTGTTAACACTGTTAGATGCTAATAATATTAGCAATTTTTTAGTCTGTAGATCTTTATCAAAAATTTTTTTCCTACAAATAATTTGTCAAGGTAAAGTCAATATCACCATTTGTTCTTTTCTGAAGAAGTGATACATACTTCTAAATTTGGGAACTCTGCAAGGGTCTCTAAGCAGATCATCAAGTGAATTGGGAAGCAATGCCTAGTCCTGATTCCCAGAGCAGCAGCTTGTAAGCACTGGGGCACTGTGGCTCACTGTGTCATTGTGGTGGGTCTGGGACCTACAGAGCTAATAAAGCTCCTTTTGAGGCTGGAGGTTTTAGGAATACGTTGGATAAACATCACTCAGGATAGCATGGGGTATGTTTGGCTCCCTGACTGGGGGACTGGCAACATCACCTCTTGAGATGCAGACCTGTAGCCTAGGATTTGATGACAGTATCCTACATGGTATTCGTCTTAGATTCAATAATTGCATTAAATTGAGGTCTGCAGTGGAAGTGCTGCCAAAATGACAGCAGGCCAAGAACGACATTGCACACTGACAGGCAGGCTCGGCGGGGTTCGCAGGGCTTGTTCTCACGGCTGCGTTGTGGATGCCCAGGGAACACGTTCCAACCCAAACCAACAGCAGTGCACAGCACAGTCACAGTCGGCTGGTTCTGCTTAGCAGCTTGTGCTGACCAGCAAAAGCAATGGAAATCCCAAGCCCTCAGAAAACAGGAGTTCTTAAGCAACCACTTTTTCTTTCCTTTTTTATTTTTTTTGCTACCCAATTAGCCAAACAACTGAGTGTTTGTTCAGTGAGACTGACTGCAGTAAGGAAACTGGACAGCAATGATAGTGATTAATTTCAAACCTGAAATGTCATCTGATGTTAGCAGTGGTCTGTATCAGCTGACCAAAGGTCATGTACCTACTGATCCCAGATACATATTGCTCTGAGAAAAAATCCTGTGGAGCCCTCCCGAATGCAGGACAGATCAGAATGCTCCAGGTTTGGCTCCCTTTACCCAAAGCAGTCCTCCACCATGCCCAAGAGGCGTTGTGTTCTCACACTCATTCTCTAACACCATACCGCCAGGCTGCGATGTGTCTTTGTGGATATTCTGGAAAAACATCCCTTAGATGAGGGAGGCACAGCTGTAAGGGTATTCACACACTTCCCACTGAAAAAGACAACAAGCAGAAGGAAGTATTTCTCTCTCAGAATCACAGGAAGGCTACCTGTTGTTCAGATGAGATCCAAGACCAAGCAGCCTAGGCAGGAGAGCACAAGCCCTAAGCAGTAGGGGCAGGAGTCAGTATGTGCTGCTCGCCCTGTGGTCCTTTCCTTCTTCTCTTCAGCAGTAGAGATGGACTCTTAGAGAAACTACAAGGACAGCTTACTGTCATCTTACAAGGCATCTAGTGCTGTCTGGGATGCCAAAACACATCCTGTATGGCTTTCACCCCTTTCTCCCAAAGAGATATGTTGCATTTAAATCTCTGTGTTATCTGTCAGGCTGACCAGGGCTCTTGGGTACCCCCAGGGACCTGAAATGGCACTACAAGTCCCTGTTTAAAGAACGAGACCCCCTGTTTATCTGTGCTGCAAGGTGTTCCAGTTGCTCAAGCTCTCATTTGAGGTTTTGCAGCCTGAACAGAACTCTGTGCTTTTGCTGCTGAGTGAGTTTGCAGTTAACAGCAGCAAGCATGTATTCCCTGCAGTCTCAGAGGTGTCCGTAGAGCAGGCCTACCCTGAAGAAGTGATAAATACCTCTAGATAGTCTTGTTGTTCCCACAGGCCAATGGTAGCACTGATCTCCTAGAAGTCCTTTGAAAATTAAAGTACTTTAATTAAAAGTGATTAAATTAACTCACTGGTCAAAGTAAAAAGAGGATGTATGTGGGAATCTTTTATCATGGGATTGGAGTGGATAGAGAGATCCTATGCATTTATGTCATTCTCCTCACAGAAATAATTTCTGTTAAAGATGGGATAGGAGAGAGCTACCTTTTGATTTCTTTGTCCTCAGCCTCTTCCCTCTGAGAGACCAGAGCACTTTTCTTTTCTCTTCCTTATCCTCCAGTCCCAGCCACAGCCTGCAACTTCCTGACCTGCCATTCTCCTCTCCACCCACCCTTCCTAACATATCTTCAGCATTTTTCTCAGTCTCATTTTTCTCAGTGCAATCCTGCCTCTGCTGTATCACTACCTCCCAAACCTCTGTAACTTTGTTCTTCCAGTCATTTCCCACTCTATCTACCTGCCCCTCTAACCTTGGCTGTCCCAGACCCTCAAAGTCAGCCTTCAAATATTCTGCAGTTCCCCAAGGTCCATCTCCCTGTGAGGTTCACCCTGTACCTATCCTTGATGGACTTCACTGCTGCTCTTCCCTTGGTCAAAGTACAGAAATGAACATTTCCCCTTTATCTTTCCCCTACCCAGGGACTGAAATCCACCCATCCAGACCTGGAGACAAATAGAACATGTCTGGGTAGAAAAGGGTGAGCCTAATCTGGGGATGAGAAGTGCTATACCAAGATTTAGTTGTTTGTTTAGATAAGCTTATAGGAAGTCTGGACTCTGTTGGAGCATATCCACAGCCATTTCTGTGCACAAACTGCACTGCTACCACTCAGTATTTATTGGTAGCAAACTGTAAATCACAAATTGCTCCAGAGCAGGCAAGAAAATGTCCATGAGAAGAAAAAAGCAGCTAAATAAATGAACACAACTTTCTAACTTTTTTTTTTCTCTCAGTTTTCAGAGTTGGGTTGAGTTTGCTCTCCAAATGCCTGACTGACAAATGTCCTTTCACTTTTACTTGAAGTAGCTCAGAAGGCAGAGTATTCTTTTTTCCTGTTTTTCCCCTTTCTCTTCACCTTTGCATAATAAATCAAAGTGGTAACCACTGGCTTATCTAGGTTTTTTTGTGGACTCTGGAAACAAGACTAATCCTGTCTTTCAGCCTGTGCCGAGGCATTTAAACCAGAAGTCTAATTGCCCTTAGATACCCCCAGCAATCACCTTGCCTTAGGCTGAAACACTCCTTACATGTGTCCCACTTCTCCCATACCCAGACCTACCAGAGGCCAAATGTGCAAGGGGCATTTTGCTCACCCTCCAAGGTGTTTCTCCTCAGCAGATCCAGAACTCTCTGGGAAGCTGGCTCACAGCGTCCTTTATACCCCATGGATGTCAGTCCTTTTTGGCACCTCCGCTTTGCAGGTGCTTGGGATTTTCAGAAGCAGAGGTATCTCTCCAGCTGCATTGGTTAGCAGGGACAAGCCAAGAGGAAATCAGGAGCCTGAAGGCACTGTTATCCTTGCAAAGGTTGTTCTGTATCTCCTAGTGTGGCTTTTCCCTGAGCTATGCATACCCACACTTTCATTACAACAAACTTTGCTGGGCAGTCATAGGACACTCTTTATTTCTTGGACAATACAGCGGCAGACAAGTCTTTGAAGCCTTTTCCTTCAATTTAACTTAATGAAAATTTGAACTTTTCCTTCAATTTAACTTAATGAAAATTTGAACCTTTCCTTCAATTTGACTTAATGAAAACTTGAACCTTCACCTTGGTGTAGAGTTAAAATGTTCCTACTTGAGCTAAGAGAATATTGAAGGGTAATTTTTTTTTTCATCTACTGATTTCTTCTGTCTCCAGAGAAGAAAGAAAATCAGTTTGCTCAGTACTTGCTAACCTTACACTGCCGCACAATTTTTAAAAGCATTGGGAGCAATAACTTACGAGGTTGTGTCCTGTAAGGGAGCACTATAACTCCAAATCTTGCGTAACTGAAACTTACGCAAACTTCAGCAAGATTTTTTTTTCCATTAATTATGGAAGAACAAAGCATCTACTCTTTCATATTTAAAAAATCACCTCTTCCTGGAATCTCAAGTCTAAGGTGTTTTTACTGTGAAAAAGAGCTTCATGATAATGATAGCAGAATATCAGATTACTGACTCTGTACAACAGTCCTCTGTTTGGCTTCTGTCTACTTCTTAATAAGATTTAGTAAAAAGCTGAATGCCTTCCAGAGGCACCTTTAATTTACATGCTAAGAATGTTTATGCCTCTCAAGTGGTCAAATTAAATTGTATCAAATGAACTGTATGGGCTTGACATAGGTTCTAAGGCCCTGTTTAAACTGTTGTGTGTTCATGAAACAATTAAAGCTGAATAAACAGTGCCGAAAGAATTTCAGAGAGGATTAGTTCAAATGTTTAATGAAACTAATTTCTGCCATGGTTGGTTTCCATGGGCATTCATTTGATCTGGCAGAAATGCTCTTTCCTTAAGCATTTAACCAAAGTCTGATTGTAAGTCACATCTGTTCTCTCAGGGAAGGTAAACAACGATTTTGCCTCCTATGATCATTTGTAACCAAACAACTCCATATCCCACCACTTGGATAGCAGGTGTCCAGCAGCCAAGGTACTCAAGAAAGCTTTGGATTTTTTACTTTATTTGGCTGGGTCTCAAAAATAGTAACTCTGTGCGCATCAACTGTTTTTACAGACCACAGTAGCCCAGGCTCAAACATCTCTACTTCAGACTTTGCAAACTAGGCATGACTGGAGTCATGGCACCTCTAGGTGAACACTCTGACATTTCACCAGGTTTTTCAACAGGGATAAGCAAATCCTCCAGCATGGTCTGCTGAACTGATTCATCTTTCCACACAGACCCTATCTTCGCTCTCCAAAGTCTTCAGAAAAGCCGTGAGGATATGAGATAGGAGTAAGGGAGTATTTAAACGAAGAGGAAAAAGAGTGTTTGTGATGGTGTTACCCAGTCCCTTCAGAGTAAATAGCCCTCATGCCATACTCACTGAAACTGTAAACCTGAAATACAAAATTAAGGTTTAGTGAGCTTAGAATATTTTGTTTACCCCTCCTTCAAAAAACAACATCTTTGCATAGGGTATTATTGATGTAGTAGTTAGCAACCACTATCCCAAGCTGCCTGGAGAGGTGCTCTCTCCCAGATTTGGATATGATCTCCAGAGGACCTCAGCTGGAAACACTTTTTTGATTACCTGGTATCAGGGGTGCTCATAGAGAAGATCTTCAGTTCTGACATTTTCCCATTAGTTCTGTCTGTGAGATCTTAATAGTCTAAACCAGTGCCCTTCCAAAGGTGGACAGAAGTTCTAGGTAAAGACCAATAATTTATTAACATTTAATGCTTTTGGTTGTGCAACAAAATAGATCTTTTCTTCATGCTTTTGATAAGGGAATAGCTTATGGTCAAACTACAGGGCAGCTGGCTGGACTACGATGGTCATGGGATGACTGTGTAACCTCTACAGCACTACTTAGGGTTATTATCCTTATTTATCTGTTTAATCATGTTTTAACAGATATTGTCAGGGCATGTCTGGAGGGACACCTGCTAAGCATAAACAGTAAATATTGATCCTCCTGTCTCTTCCCTGAGCACGGCTGCCAATGCATCCCTAGTCTTCAGACCTGAGATCTGATACTCCTCTTTGGCACTGCACTTAAATATCACAAAAAGAAACTACTACAACTGGTGATCTTTGCACTGGACTTAACAACATCGGGAAGTAATCATGGCTAATTGCTATGGCTGTAATTCCAGACCTGACAGCTGGCAGAGATTCAGGCGTCTCAGTCACATTTGCTGAATGTCTCTCTAACACGCTCCACCAGATAGTTTGTGGCAGAGATCTCCAAAGCCTTGCCCTTTGACTACTTGCATTTCTCCAGTACTCAGGTAGTGGCTGCCAAGGCTGTTCTCCTCTAGGGTAATTATTTATGCAGTGTAATTTCTTGGAAGCCCAGCTGGCAAATGTTGCTTTCATGCAGGCTGGGCTAGATCTATCTAGAGAAGTGTTGACATTGTAAAGTTTTTAGGGACACCTAGAGTGAATGAATAAACACTGGTTAAAAAGAAAACGCAGATGCCATCTGCTCCCACTCAGGTAACTCCTGTTGACTTCAACGGGAGTGGGACAATTTTCACAGCCACTCCATTTGTGGAAATACTTTCTTTAATATTAACAATGATTCAAAATTACAACCCCCAGAGGTCCGAGGGTGCTAGAGAGCTGAAAACATTGATGATGGTGTGCGGATACATTCCCATGATAGTCAGCAGAGTGGATCAGTTGACATTTAACAACAGGCTGTATATCCCAGCAGTAGGTGCCTGAGCTAAGCTAGGTAGCATTTTCTAAATGGCTTTGGTATTATGGGATCAGTTGTTCTCATGACAGAATCCAGCTTGGAGAAAGTACCACCAAGGCAATTACTTTTAATAGAAACCTATTTGCCAGAGGTGTAGAGACACAGATGTGCCTCTCTCTGACCTTGGGAAATGCAGCACTCCAAAAATGAGTGTTTGTGCTTCCTGGGATGACATTTCCCTTGGAAATTAGCAGGTGATCTTGTCCTGTAAGGTTCTCACTCCAGCAGGAGCACCCAGTCAACTTCAGAAAGCCCTGCACCACCTCTAAAAGAAACAATTACTGAAAGGTAGAAAGCACTTCTGATGAAACAGTGAGTGTAGGAAGGTCTGTGTTCTGTGCTACTAAAATCAGAAAAGAGCAAAATGCATAACTAATATTCTAGTATCTGGGAAAATGAAGAACAAAATGGTAAAATAAATCCACTGTCAGCTCAGGGATGGTGGATGAATTCTGACTAGAGACCAAAGAGTGTCATGAAGGAGTACTGGTTTGTTTTGAAAGGACTGCTAAACTTAATGTTGGCCCTTGAACTAGAATTGCAATACGAGATGTGAAATCACTGCTCATTTTGCTAGAAAAGCCATGGAATCCTGCAGACACTGCCATATATCACATCCTGTAGTTTTCTGGTTTTAAAAGTAGCACATTTCATAGTACAACAGGGCTGTGACCAGAGCTGTGTAGAGACCAAGCTGAGAACTGAATTCAGCTATGCGTTCAACACACCACTGGCAAGTATCTCAAAGAGCCTTTAGCCGCGGTGGCTCTCCCAGCTTCTTCAGCTTGTGCACTGCATGAGCCTGGTTTGCCTCTAGACTTGCTCAGACACATTTAGGGCACGGGCACCTGGTCAGGGTACTGAGTCACTGCTTCCCAGCTCCCTGCTCCTGCTGGGGAGTCCACATGCACCGCACCCGAGGCAGCAGTGAGGCAATGCAAGGGCAGAAGAGGCTGTAGATAAGGCTGGGGCACTTGATCCTGTGTCCAAGCCCTTCACTCCAAGACCTGCATATTGGCAGCTGGCATATACCTCCCTTCAGGCTGTTTTGCTGATGCTCCAAAGTCAGTGGAGTGTACGTGACTGCAGAAGAGGTTAAACTGGTGTAACCAACCCAGCACAATGACAGCACTTGGAGGAGAATTCAGCAGGATGCATTTTTCCTTCCTTAAGGTGTCATCCAGGAGATCAAGGCAACTGATCTAATCACCCTCTCTTACAGACCATGGCTATTAAAAGAAATGTACATCTAGTTCTGCATGACTCTATGGCATGCCAAACACCCCTTGTACTCTAGCTGGGCTGGTATAGGCAAGCATGATGGCCTCTGCTGACTGTACCTGAGGTGTAGTCACCCCCCAAGAGTTGCCCTATGCTCCTTCTGATCTCCTAAAGATCAAAAGCTACCTGTTTTGAGGGGAGCAAAGTTCTTCTCTCTGGCTTACTATATTGCCTTATATGTACTGCCATTCCTTCCTTCCAAACTCAGTCCCAGGCACCAGTGTTAAAAGATGCCTATGGTATAAAGGTTTGTATGTCAGCATGGCACAACACACAGCGCTGGGGCAGACTGAATTTGTGACTGCTTTCACAGGCTTTTGAGCACCTGTAATGAATAAGATGCTAAAAGGAAATGAATTCAGCAACAAATGCCTGAGATTTATGGTTTTATTCAGGAGCATGGAGAAAGCAAGTAAGAAAGAAGAATGTCTGGATGTTTGCAGTTCATCCAGCTCTATTCAGCATCTTCACATGGCTGTGAAGAGCAAAGCACAGTGCACTTCTGTGTTGGACCAACTAGACTGGGCTTTGACAGTGAAATTGAAAAAGACTAGAGGACTTCAAGACAAATAAGACAGCAGGAAAAAGTAATGAAGAAATTAAACTGACCTTCTTTAGAAATGGGTGAGACAGGATAAACAGGGAGAGATCTTGTTTTGCTTTCATCCTGGAAAAAATAACATTTCTTCCTTTCCAGTTCAGCACAGTTGACTGATTTGGAAACAAATCTGTTTTCTCTGGAAAGATTTATTTGCCCAACGACTTTTTTTCCTTTTTTTCTCTCTCTCTATTTTTTTTTTTTTCTCTTTTGTGACAACCAACTTTAAGACTCAGAGTTGAAAGGATCCACTACTATTTTTACTATTCCAGAAGCTGGAACACATGAATGTTTTGGTCAAGTATCAAGACTTATAGGCAAACCCTGCCTGCTTTT
>VXAC01003560.1:1590942-1682349 GCA_013399225.1 Rhipidura dahli | reverse complement strand
TTTTTTTTTTTTTTTGGCAAAAAGCAATAGGTTGAAAGAACAAGGCTTGTCTTGTTAGTAGGTTTAAAGGGCTCTGTAATTAACTGGTGCATTTGGAGGCATGGCATGCAGGATACTTGCTGCAACCTACTTTATTACAGTGTCACAGGGAAGTGCTGTGAAATGGGCAAGAACTTTATAAAAACACTGTTTATTTCTCAAGCAGTATCAGATAGCAGGATTATTTCGTTATGAAGTTAAGCCAGAGCATTTGCTGAAATAAGGACATTTTGCCCTGACCTTTGAGAATGTTCTTTCATCTGTGACATGCATTCTCTCTCCGTCCCTTCCTCTCCGTATTTCTTTCTGTCTTTTCTAAGTTGGAAACAAAGCAACACTTATTTAGTCTAGGGACAGCATGCACTTTTTCACATCAGTCCTTTGCAATACATAGTAGGTGCCTTCAAAAAACAAATTGACATCCTGTGATTTGGGAAGTCTGTCATAAGGGTCATTTGTCCTTGAAGTCATCTCCTTTTGCTTTGCTGCACAATGTTTAGCAACGTTATTCACAGCCAAACCTCTTTTACTCCCTTACATTTTTCTGTCTTTTTTTTTGTTTTTTAATTTGGTATGATACTGCAGACAATTGCTGGCTTGAAACAAAATTAACAAAAATGTTGGTGGCTCAGAATAGGACTGTAATTCCATGCTGCAGTGTTTTAAGTCTGGGTGACTTGACCTTGTGAAGACCTAAAGATCTGCATCCTGCAGTAGCTGTAAATAATGTGGAGAACTGCTCAGCACTTCTGAAACACAGCTAGTATTCGCCCATTCCCTGAATGTGCAAGCCAAAATAGAGGCATCTGTATTTGGAAATGCAAAGCTAGCGAGTATCTTCAAGTGCCAAACAAACCCTTGTGGGAGGGAAAAGAGTGTCTTCAAGCATATTTCTGGAAATGCAAAAGATAAACATTTATCTTGCAAAATTATGCCTCTTGTATCTCAAGGGCAACCTAAACACTGAAAGCCTCTTCTGACTCCTGTGCAAGTCCACATTCACTATTGGTATCAAGACTGAGAAGTGCAGTATTTGCCAATTTGACAATTAACTTCTCAGTTCTTGGACATACCCAAAAGTGTATCCAACTGCAGACATCCAAATACATTTCCTACTGCTATACAGAACCCTTTAAATTGAGGTCACGATTTGGCTGTAAACATCAGTGTATATTTATTACTGTATTCCTTTTTTTTTCTTTCCCACTATTTCCCTTTAGACTCTAACCTGGTTTCATCAAGTAATAGCAAGGATATTGGTGTGGGGAAAAGTATCTGGATATAGGGATGTATGTTACACTAGGGTTGCATGGTATTTGGATCATAATCAGGTTTATCAGAAAACTCTGTCCTCCTTCCTATTTAAAGGCCAGGTAATTGATTTTTAGTTTTATTCAGAGCCCGATGGAACAATCTGGGAGGAAAGTTGTGACTTGCTGAATCATTGTCTCTTCCTGATTTCCTCACTGCACTGGAGAAGGACAGAGGCCTCTGCAGCAGTTCAGTTTCTCTAATAGCATCTTTTTGGGGTTGCACCAGTTGTAACACTTTGTGATTGTAGTGCCCTTTTCCCCAGCTCCTCACCTGAGACCAGGGTCCCTGGCCCAGGAGATGCAGCCATAGAGCCCAGCAGGCAAGGGAGGAAGAGCTATTTGCAAATCAGTATGATTTGCTTTCATGGTCTCCTCCACAGGGAGAAAGGAAGTGCAGAGGGAAAGGCTCACATTGAAAACATCAAAGTGGATAGAGAGGAATGAGTTAACAGGCACGCTTTTTGAAAGAAATAATTCTCCTGACATCTCAAGGGATGGGTGAAGGGCACATTGCCTTGTCACTTAAACACAGCCGTTAGTTTCGAGCCCACACTAATTAGCCAGCTTTGAAAAACACACTGCTCAGCATTTCTAAATGTGGACTGCAGCCTCTGCCACTCCTCAGCACAGATATATTTGTCTACATCCTCTCAATGTAACATGCTGGTACAGAGGAGGCTTGGTTAGCAGTTAAAAGAGAACCCAGGATTAAGCGAGGCTTCGTCCGGTATTTTTCTCACTTGCTGCATCCAGGTCAGCCCAGGACAAACCACTGACCGAATAAGGAGTGGGAAGCCTGCTGTGTACTGGCATCCCATGCACACAACGGGGCAAATCACAGCACTGCCAAGACCCAAGTCACTTCCCTGTGACTGCCCTGGCTTGCACCTGCACAAGCAGGAGTTGTGGTCCCTAATCTCCACTGAGTTTCACTGCAGCAGAGGGAAAGAGGGAAGGTCTCACTTTTGCCCTGCATTGGAAAAGGCATGTGGGAAGAGATGGTGGTATTACAGCCAGGGCCTGGGGAACTAACCCAGAGCTCAGAATGGATTGATAGGGAATCTGCTTAGCTTAGAATGCCTTTTAAAAATCTTGACTTTTCCTCCTGTCCTTCACTTTCCGCAGTTTAATTCAGGGCTGCTAAACCATCACTAAATTGAAGGGGCCTTGTAAGCCTCTAGTCACTTGTACTGCTTGGGTGCAGCAGCAATGGGTGACCGTGGTGGTCTGCAGATGTATAATTTTAACTTGAGAGAAACATTCAGTTAAGAGTTTAACTACATACAATTTCTTCCCAGTAAATACATAACTAGAACTACCCAGACAGAAGTTGTGACTCCAGACCCGTCATCTGCTCCAAGGAGTTCAGAGGCCAGATATTACTTCAACAATGGACTTTTCCCATGGAAGTGGTGCAGGCTGTAACTGTGCACAGCATGAGGAGAGCAACAGGAATCCCTTCTGCCCTGACTATACCCCCTCCATGGGCTGCGTGGGCACAAGGCTCATCTGACCTTCATTTCTCTTCCCATCCTTGCCCTGACATGTGCATTTGGAGCAAAACTTCTTCAGGACAGGAAATGTGTCTCTTTTACCTGCTTGTGTGTAGGTTCAGCTCTGAGTCAAAGCAGACCCAAGAGTCTCACTACAACAACTTTAAATGTCCGCTGTACTTGGGTTGTGGGTTCTTCTTAAATAACAGCACTGACCACATCCTGAAAAGGAGACCAAAGCAGGTCCTTTCTTTATATGATTGGCTAACTCCTGCAGGATCCCTTCTTCTCTCTGCCTTTGTCTCGCTGTCTCTTCTACCCACCCAACGAGTGGATCTTGGAGCACCCAGCTGCCCTGACTCTGGACTGTCTCATCTGGAGCACATCTACTCTCCTGCCACAGAGCCCTCAATGCCAGGATGGCTCAGCAGAAACACCTAGAGCTTTATCCAACACAACATAACCTGTATCCAAAAACTGTACTGATGTTTCTCATATCCCTTTCTTTCCCCCATGGGGAATCACTGGTGGTTTTTTGTTTGTTTGTTTGTTTTCTTTTCTATTTTGTTTTGTTTAGTTTTAGTTTGGTTTTTGATTAGTTTGGGGTTTTTGGGGGGGAGGTTTTTTGTTGTTGTTTTGTTTTGTTATGAGGTTTGACTGGTTTCTTTGTGGAGTGGGGTTTTTCTGTTTGTTTATTTGTGGTTTGTTTTGTTTTGGTTTGGTTTTTTTCCATCCTTAACACAGGGATTGATTCATTGACCCCAATGATAAGAGATGCTACTTCATGCAAATTGAAGTGGTATTAGAGAAAGGGGCAGGGGATGCTTGCAATGAACTTCACGTAGTCAGTTTCTGGGGATTTCCAGTATGCACTGGTCAATCTGTTGTCTGCTTAATTTTTACTAGGACAGTTGGCTTGACAACTGTCTTCTTACATTCTGCTTACAAGGATCCCCCTCTCTGTCAGAGAAACCCATGTTGCTGCCATGCATTTAGTACCTTTCTGTTGGATATGTAGGTTGGGGACAGGTTCTTCACTGACTTGGGACACTCTCTAAGTCACTGGGCTTCCAGGAGTCATGTCCTACTGCCAGCAGACCATAGAAAGTGGTATGAGAATCAAGCTCTGTGTCCTGAAGGTTATTTGCCAGCATCACACATCTCCATCTGCCTGGAAACCATCACAGTTCCTGGGAAAAGGGTGCATCTGCTCCACTAGCGAAGCATGGTCCAGACCATTCTCCAGTCCAGAGCTCAGGACCCTCTGCATGCCTGGCATGCCTGCAGACACCAGAGTGCCAGCTCCAGCATCAGGCTCAGTGAATTTAGGCTACTTGAGTTGTGTGAGGATGAAAATATTGTCTCAGCATCCCTGATCTGCCTTCTAATGAATTTATGAAGTTCATTAGAAGACTGAGAACAAGCTGAATATAAAATATTAAAATATTAAACTGCAAAATAACAAAATTAGATGATTTTAAGAGAGTGGAAACAACATTTGCTACCTTCCTAACAACTGACCATTAAAAAACCTGATTGTCTGTCTAGGAAGCACAACTTCTAATTTATGTGAGGTAACTGGCTTATCCTCTGTACTACATTTCCCCTCAAAGACCTGAAGCAAGCTTGGAGGACACTGTCCTGGATCCCATAGAGAAGTAGAAATCCTTTAACATTGAAGATCCTAAACTCTAATCACTGAGAATTCAGTACTGTATGTCAACATTATTTCATAGATGGGGAATTTCGTAACAGATACATGTTAAGTGACACGTCAGAGTCACAGGCAAATGCAGTCCTGGGGTGTGAGGAAAAAGCTGGAGTCCTACTTTAGCAGTGTGAATCATTTGGACACAAATATATGTGTATATTCAAAAACTGGAATGAGATGAACTCTGAGAATGAAAAAAAAAGCCTTAATAAACACCATCTTGAGGTTTCTGGAGCAAAGTGCTGCTGCTATTGCTTCTGTGTTGCTGGAAAGATTAGCAGGGTATTTATTGCCTCTTACATTCAATTCTCTGGCTTCAGTGTCTGGGTTTGTAATGTCAGACCCGGGTAATTTAATTGCTCCAAGTCAACCAGGCCAAAAGGAACGCAGCACAACAACAGGCATAGCAGTTAAAGTGGCTACATGCACTTAAGTGATTGTCTGGGAAATGGTCTGCTCCAGCCAACCAGAGGAATTACACCAAGCCTTTATTTAAGCTGTAGAGAAGGTTTGTAGGCTGTCCAGGTCTTTGGGTTTTGGGGTTGGGTTTTCCTCCCTTCTGTAATATTTACAGCTTGCTAGGAGCTAGACAGCCACAAACTCACCTAAATGTTTTTCATCATCTTCCCGTGAATAGAGAGTATTTGGCAAACAACAGGAGCAAATCCAGAAAGCTGGCTTCCAGCTGCTGTAAGGCTAAGCTCCTGTTTACATCCCAGCTCGGTGGGACAGACTCTTCCCTTTCCAAGCCAAACCAAGACCTGTGTGCCAGAGCTGTGAGCAGCATGAGGTAGGAAGCAGCACTGACAGAAAAAGGCTCTGCTGTGCTGTGCTGCCAGTGTGGGACATGGCTGGGCTGGATGATTGCAGCTGCAAGGAATCTCAGGGGAAAAAAGGATGTTTCCCAAACTCCTGTGCAAAACCTCAGGAGTGGATGTATCCCCTTCCTCCCCCATGGTGCTGTTTAATAAGCAAAGGAGCTGGGGCTTGATTAGCTTCTCTTTCTGCCAGCTGCACTGTCCCTGGGGTGAGAGGGTTTCCAGCAGCCAAGCGACAGCGCTTCTCATGCCCTGGGAGAATGGACAGCCAAAATGTGGATGAGGAGGTGGAACTCTCTCCCTGTGCTTGGCACTGGTGAGACTATGCCTCAAATCCTGTGTTCAGTTCTGGGCCCCTCACTACAAGGAAGACACTAAGATTTTGGAGTGTGTCTAAAAGGCAGTAAAGGTGGGAAAGAGTCTGGAGCATAAATCTTATGAGGAGCAGCTGAGGGAGCTGGGGGAGTTTATCCTGGAGAAAAGGAGACTCAGGGGGGACCTTATCACTCTACAACTGAAAGGAAGGTGGAGCCAGGTGGGGGTCGGTCTCTTCTCCCTGGTAGCAAATGACATGATGAGAGAAAATGACTCAAGTTGCATCAGGGGAAGTTTATATTGGATAGTAGGAAAGAGTTCTTCTCTGAAAGGGTGGTCAAGCAGTGGAACAAGCTGCCCAGGGAAGCGGTGGAATCACCTTCCTGGCAAGCATTCCAAAGGTGTGTGGATGTGGCACTTGGTGATAAGGTTTAGTGGTGAATGATGGAGCTGGGTTAATGGCTGAACTTGATGATATTGGAAGTCTTTTCCAACCATAATGATTCTATGATTCTACAGCTGCTCCCACCTGTAAAACTAATTTGCCAATAGATCTGTACATTTTTCTGAAAATTATGTGGCCTGTGTTGCATTCATCAGTGTGCATTTCTGACTTCCTTAAGAGCACAGCTACCTCATTTCTGGTAATTAGGTAGTCGGAAGCACCAACTAAGCCTAAACAAACATCCTTTACTGTAACAAAGCAAGTTATTGTGTAGTCTTTCAGGACACAGTTTTCTGTAGTATGCAATGACTCTAATGTCTATTAATTATTTCTAAATAGTTTAAGCATTATCTGCCTTTGGGTAAATTCTTTCTCTATAGTGTAATCTAACCTGTGGGAGGGAAAAGAAAAAAAACAATGACTTGCCATGCCACCTCCCCAAACATAATAGATTTTTCTTTTAATCATTATCACCCTCACCATCACACACCAAGGTCCAGGTCCTGGAAGAGGTTAGTGGGATGGTTTCCTAGACTCCATCCCACATGTCGTTGACTCACTAGTTTTAAAGAGCATATGTGTGGGGGGCCCCTTTGAGTCTCACCTCTCCTCCCATCTACTGCAAGAATGGAGCATTCCTGTTTGCTCTCTGCCTTTACAACACCTTAGGTATTGTATGTATCTCAAGGGTTTTTTCATGTGGTAAAGAGTTTGGTGAGACTTTAATTTGTGAAGTTACCAAAAATGTCTCATAAGCAGACGGCCAGGAAACCCAAACATATCTACTCATGTAGAACACTCAGTTTTGTTTTACAGAAGAAAACTGTTACTTTGTGTGAGTTTTTATGATTTACTTCTCTGCAGAGTCAAGCCCAGACCCAGAATTTTGTCACCAAGTGTCCATCCATTAACTGAATTGTGACTCATCGCTGCTGAAATAGTGACAGAACAATAATTTTAAATAAAATAGGGTGGGAGTATGCTTTTTCTTTATTACTACACCTTTTATAGTAACTACAGATCTACAGGAGTTGTCATCCCTGTGGCAGGACAGAGAGATGGAAGAATGAAAGAATAAAGAAAAGCTGAAATCTACAAATTGGCTTCAGAATGAGAAGAAAAGTTTTCTCATGGTTACATAGGTGAGAAGAAATCAAATTTTATTTCTGACTACTGAGCATGTTTGTGTTCCTCAGATATAGCTCAGGTAGACCAGAATCAGCATGGCAAATGTTACCCATCTGATTGCAGAGGAGAAAGTTTCTGCTTACTCCTGTCGGTGTTTATCAGCACTCTGTTGCAGAGTCCCTCCTTTCAAAACCCAGAATAGAGTCTTTCAACCTCCTTAAGCCGAGAGGGCTTCCACCTTTTCATGAGAGTTTTCTCTTGAAACATTGCAGCTACAAGGGTTCCCTTATGTGACCATAAAGCACCACGCATGTCTGCCAGCACTCAATAAATTCAAATTAATAATAGGTCCTCAAAGAGCTACATACTGCTTCCAAGATACCTCAACATGTGGGCAGGAGAATGGTCTCCCCGCAAATAATGAAGCATGCTCTTGCCTAATGGGATGCTTATAAATAGAAGCTGTTTTTTCCTATGAAAGACTGGATTTACAGCTCTATGTGTGCAACCAGCAGGCAAGTTTGTCCAGAAGAAAAATCTGCAGTTTTTACAGTGTATAGCAAGACTAGCAGTCACAAAGGAAAAAATAGTAGCAGGCTTCATTCATATTTTGCCTCCTCTCTCCAGTACCACTTGAGCAAGGAGCAAGGGGGACTGTGAGGACCTTTGTCAACCCTGACTCATCTGCTGGGTCCTGAGAGGGCATTCATCCCCAGCAGCAATCCAGGTACATTGTTCAGGCACATGCTCCTGCCTGGGAAGGGAAACAACTTGGGGAGTTGTCTTGCGGTTGCTCAGGGAATGACACATTCATTCACTGCCTCACCTGACTTGCCTGGCTTGGCCAATTCCCTTGCTAGTCCTTTGCTCTTTCCACCTCTCCTCAGGCTGCTTCACACCCCCTTCTCACAGGGCTTTCTGCCGCCAGTCCTTGCAGGACTGACTGGAGGGTTACAGCAGTGCTGGAACCTTCCCAGGTCCGTGAGTTTGGGCTAAGCTGGGCTTGATGCTGCAGAGGGTAGAAACAAATCCCACCTCTAAGTAGCTGTTTTCAGATCTCCATGCAGGAGATGATTCCTAAGATGTGACGTGAAGGAGTGTGTCTGGCATCTTTACAGTCACTAAAGAGGTTGTGTGAATTGTTCTACATGGATGAGTTTGACTGGACCCATCCAGTGATGTCTATGCCCAAATACATAAGGACAATTAACAGTCCAGCCTAGGGCATGTATCCCTCCCCATTATTCCAGCCAATCCTGAGATCTTTGTTGCCTCAGGGCAATGGCTTCTCCTTCACAGTGAGGTTCCTGTGGCAGGAACAATCAGCTGTACTCCCATGTCGTGTCCTGAGGCTCAGGAGGTGGCGGCACGGCTTGGTGCAGTCTGTGGCAGCTGTCACAGCCCCACAGGGACAGCTATGGCATGTGGCAATATGGCTCCAATCTGACTCCCTGTCCAGCCACGCACTGATGGCACGTGAGGGGCATCACACATCATTGCACACACATGGACAGCACAGCTTTGTGTCTAGAGAGGATGCCCCTCAGGAACAGCGCCAGGATCTTACCCTCGGGTTGTAGAAATGGACAGGCCAGACTGGACCTTACAGCAGGATGAAGCTGAGCAACTGGGCACCTACCTAAAGAGCAAAATGCTGTAAAATGACCACCTGATAGGGTGCCAAGGCAAGGGTAGACCCTGCTAAAGCATGCTCGCTGGGTCAGTGTCCTTGCGTGTTTTTGCACTCATGCTCCCTAGTCAAATCCCTGCTCCACACTAGAATGTGACTCAGAAGAGGTATTTCTATCAAAAGAAATTGAGTTAGAAGGGAGTTAGGACGTGTTCAAAATTGTCCCCTGGTTTTTGTGACTGGAGGGAACCAGAGTGTGAGATATCTCTTATGTGTCTGTCCCACAGGCTGGACATCGAACAGGTCTGAGAGGTCTCTGGGGAAATAGGAATCGAAAATATTTATTTTCTTCCTGTTATCAAATTCCTATTGTCACTGAATTCATTTAATCTTCTTTGGGAAAGGACACAGAAGATATGGAGGAGACCTGATGAGAGCATTGTGTCGGGCCAGGTTAAGACTCTCTATATCCACATGGCTGTAATGGAAGTCCATGGAGATAAGTCTGATAAAGTCCACCTGGCTTTGGTACTGCTACCACTTGGCTACTGCAATATGGTGTTTGAAGAACACATCACAGGAGATGAAAATATAATTTGCTTTTGGTGCTCAGCTTTGGTCAGGAAGGATATCAGGGCCTGACAGAGCACTTGAACCTACCTAGGAATTTGCACGAGGCTGAGGAAACAGGAAAACCATGAGAAGAGCTGCTGCTTGCAGCGGTTCTTGGGCTGGGAGTTAGAAACAGGTTGTGAGACCACACTCACCTTATCTTCCAACTGCGCACCCAGGGAACCATTCTGCCTTAGCACTGTGACTTTTACTGGTAGCCTCTCACCTCCTGCTTACCTTAAACCTGTTTTTCCCTTGTCAAACCAGTCTACCTGCAAGCCTGTTCAAATGGCACCTCTTTATTATATAAAAATGGGATGCAACTCATAACTACACAGAGAATACTTAGAAAACGTCTCCAAATGAGAAAATCACCAGTCAGATTTGCATTTTCTAGATCTCTTGAAGCAATAAGTAGAAGCAACAACCACATCTGAAGTGGTTTTTTTACCTTTTTACTCTCCTGAACTTCAGCTCTTGTTAACCTCAGCAGTTCTCCGTGTGTGCTATTCAGAATTAAGCAACTTTGTGAAAAATCAAACAGGGCCATGACCCCAAAAACAACATGCCCCAGGGCTACAAAACCACATCACCAATTGCCAACCTTCCTCCTCTGCCACTGTCCTGTCCCAGGATGAGCTGAGGTTCCTGTTCTGTGGTTCATCACATGGGGATACTTATCTGCTTCTGGAAAACAGGTCATGAACAGCCATGTAACCCTTGACTCTGCTCCTTAGCTGTGACTGCAGTGTGACACGTTTCTCAAACTTGACCTTAAAATCAGCTGTAGGAGGGTGTCTGCCATCCAGAAAATGTATTGCAGATCCCCACTACCTTTTCCTTCAGAAATCTTTCCCTAACAGCTAACTTTTGCTGTAATTTAAGTACATTGCTTCTCATCCAACCTTCAATGGCCATAAGGAGCAATTTATTTCCCCATTTTGGCAGGAGTCATTTACCTAGTGACAGTCAAGGGACAGTTCCCATGTCTCCTTTTGCTTTGCCCCCATCTTCCAGTCTCTACAGGGGAATGACTTGACCTTCCAAATTTTAGAGAGGCAAATTTATTATAATGTCTGTAGGATCCAGCACCTTCTTGAAATAAGAAGCTGGTGAAACGAGAGCAAGAGGAGATCCTCCTTTGGCAGTGCCAGCAGCACAATGCAGGGCTGAGCAAACCATGCCCAGGGTGGGTCAGGGCTGTTTCAAGAATAAGGATGTTTGTCAAACCTCAGCTGGAGGAATGCTCTGCCTATAGGGAGTGGCAAGGAAGAAGAGACAAAGTCCAGGCATGAATCAAAAGTGGGCTGAAAGACAAAGGGAAATTAAACTATCGAGGTGGGAGCGGTGTGAAGGTTTGCTGCCTACAGCCCTGGTGAAGAGGGAAAGCAGGGCATGTCAAGGCATGGAGGCAGAATCCATGTCACCTGCTACTGTGTGTCTACAACAGGACTGTTTCCATCTGAGCTGATCATTTGGATCCCTGTTGAGTCAATGCAAAGGAATACATGGCTCATTTGAAATGTCTGCCTACAAATGACAAGTCCACCTTTAGATGTGCTTATTATTCCTGCTGATACTGAGACATCCAGGATGCTTTAATGTAGATGTCTTTATCTTCTCAGAGACATCTGACCCAGAGGCATTGCTTTTGGGTGAGAAAAATTTGATGCCACTCTTAAAATGCTTCTATCTGTTCCTTCCTTGTTCTTCATGGAAAAGGAGAATGTTTATCCTGCACCTTTCCTCATTCCAAGCTCCACTAGTGTTCATGTCATTTGGGACCAACCTTCTGATGGATGTCTGAAGACATCCCTCACAACACTGAAAGTTCTGGCTGTGTTCCATGAGCGCAGACCCACACGAATGCAGAGAGGAGAGCATGAGCACGCTGCACCCATGGGTCTCATCCATCCCACTGGGGAAGGGCCCTGCTTACAACATCCATACCCATCTCCTCTCAGGAAAACCTTAAGCTGAGTTGTGGCCATCTCTACAAGCTGCAGGTGATGAAGGCCTGTGACAGCCAGTATCATTCAGTGATGGTGATATGAGTGATCTTGATGCCTCTTGTGTACTGTGACAACCCAGATTGTTGCCATACTATCAAACCACTTGTAGGGAGACACAGCGAACTAGAGACCTGTTTAAAGAGGGGCCTTATAGGGGAGGGCAGGAAGGGAGTGGAGAAGGGAACAGCAGGAGGAGGGACAGGAAAAGATGAGAAGACTACAGAAGAGCTGGATGGAATGGTCACCAGCTCCAGCTCATGATCTGCCCCTAGAGATGCTTCATAGATGAGTTTTGAGACATGTTAGGCCACCTATCCTATTTCCATCAAGTAGCAGGAGGGCTGCCAGCAAGCAGCACATTTTTCAGTACTTTGCCCAGGCCTATGTTTACAGCTTATCCTCTGGGACTCACACCACCTTCCCCACAAGGCTCAGCTGGCAGTCTGGCAGTTTCTGGGCAATCAAGCTGTAATTTTCCTTTGCTCCATTTTATGCTGTTACTTCAAGTTGCTCCTCTTGCCCTGTCCTCGGCAACTCTTTCCTGACCTGGTGTTTTCTCTCTGCTGACTCCTCAGTTATCATTATCTCAATCTCTGCAAGCACCAGACAGTTTAAAAACATGTCCTCAGAACCTCAGAGGTGTTTACTCCTTTCTGTTAAAAAGCAGACTGGTGGAGAGCGGGACATATCACAGAGTTCAGAGGCAGGGCATTTCCCACATTATAAAAGAGTGGACAGCAGCCACAAAAGTTGAAACATCACTTAAAAAACTCTGCTATTTGAGAGGGTGGATTGCTCATTGCTGCTTAAAAGTACAAAAACACAACATTACTCAAAAAGCCAAAAATAAAATCCCTTGGCAATTTGTATATGTTTCAAAATGCTGATGGTTTTTAAAGCCCTTTTTAGATACAAGGATCTCGGTACCAAACTAAGATTCAGCAGTAAAAACAAACAGATAATGAAACAAACACTATGATGACCAAAAAAAAAAAAAAGAGCAAACTTGTTGCAATAATGTACTTTTCCAGGAAAATTAACCATAACAACAGTGCTGGTGAATCACTGGCTAGCATCTCCTGCTTATAAACATGATTTTGAAATCTTACAGTGTTGTTATTTCCACAGTAGCACTGGCAGTAGCTGTGCAAAGGTTTTCTAGCACAGAAAGAAATTTCTCCTAAAAACCCTGACTGAGACTTTTTTGAATGCTTCCTAGAGAATAACGTTAAATGAATGTGAGTTACCTACCTAAATTATTTACAGATCTTTAAGAGTCTTATTCCAGCTCCATCCTGTGCAAATATTTGTAAGCTGTGAAGCTGTTCCAGAGATATACGAAGCATAAATATTCTTGTAAGGAGGGAAGAGGCCTGTAACTCAGCTCTCTGTGAGTGGAGAAGGAAAACTTCTGCCCTTTCAGTATCAAAACGTGAAGATCAAGTAGAAAAAGTTTAGGTCATATTCAGCTTTTCCTCCAAAATCTTCCCAAATCCCATTTTTGTTAGACTTTATTGTCTTACACCTCAGAGTAATCTGGGTGATCTATTTTAACCCTGTCAGGGAACTGCCACGACTCTGTGATGCCAGCCAGGATGATGCTACACTGTGAGCATTGGAGCAGAGACTATGACACTTCTTTGGTGGACAGGAATGGAGATCTGTCACAAATTATGGCTTCTGAACGTAGCATCTGGCTACCATGCAGATCCAGACTGGCCTGGTGTCAGCTCCAGGATGTTACCATCAGGGTGCAGTAGCTTTCATGGAGGGAGCTGTGGTGCTCTGAGATCCCCCAGCTCACTTTCGCCTACACACCCTGCCACAGCTGGTGATAGGCAGCATTCCTGCAGGCAATCACAGTGGAAAAGATGGGATAAACGTAAAGGATTAACTGTTCTCACTCAGACTTTGACGTGTTCCCTCTGGATCACAGCTTTTGGCACATCTGTGCTTCTACGAGCAGTGGTGAAAGTACTCTGTTAATGTGATATCCATCATGGCCTGTGCCTGTGATCACACACACACATAAATACAGGCACACTCACTGGTTCAGGGTGAATTTTTCTGCAGACAGCAGCACTTTTCCAGTGTGGTCTTCACGGCCACATTGCCACTGCAGCGGAATTCCTTGCCATTAGGCACTGGGTGAAGCATGATGTTACTGCTTCAGTGTTTCCCAGACCCCAGACTGTTTACTCACAAAGACTCAAACCTCAGCTAATCTTTTTCAATGTTCCTGGGCTGCAGATTCTGCCCTACATAAAGAATTTTCATCCTCCACTGTCTACTGTGTCTACTCTGACACTAAAAGTACAAATGGTTCATATCAGTCTAAGAATACAGCAGAAGGTAGAAACCTTCGAGTTCTCAGCATTGAATTATTCCATTCATTGTTTTCAGCTTTTAAACTCTCTTTTTTGCAAAAGCAAAAATGTACTGCTCTGAGCTGGACACACACATTAGTTCCTGGGTTGTTCAGATCCTTATTGTTGATATTCCCTGGCTTAGTGACCTGGTTTGGTGCAATTGTTCTGAATCTGCCAGAGTGATACTAAACTGGCATGATTCCTGTTAAGGGAGTCAAGGAAAGACAGCAGTCTCCCTCTCAGCTCAGTGAGAAATCTTATGATGGAAGTGGTCAACTCTGGAAAACATCCTCCTATCTCCTTAAGAAGAGAAGAAGGCTGTGGAGGTGGATTGGGTGCTGAGCTGGCCAGAGTGAGAGGGAAAGAGAAGGAAATTCTTCCCATAGCTCTTGATGTTCTTGGAAAATGTGAGCCTTTGTGAACTGTGGAGCTGAGGACTCTACTAGAGGAAATCATGCTTCTTTCCTCAAGAGGAAGCTCAGCCACCCTTTTTGGAATAGTGTGTTTTCCCTGAAATTGGGCAGATTAGCTTTTTTCATCAACCAGCATCCAGCTCTGGGGTCCACAGTATAGAAAAGACATTGACCTGTTTGGAATGAGTCCAGAGGAGGGCTACCACAGGGATTTGGGGGATGGAGCACATCTCCATGTGCTCCAGAGAAATGGATTTGTTCAGTCTGGAAGAGAGAAGGCTTAGGGTGACCTAATGGGAGCCTACAAGAAAGGTAGAGACAGATTTTTCCCAAGGGCCTATAGTGACAGGAATATAGAGGGGAATGAATTAAAACTGAAAGAGGGCAGGATTAGATTAAATATTAGGAAAAAGTTCTTTACTCTGAGGGTGGTGGGGCACTGGCACAGGTTGCCCAGAGAAGCTGTGGATGCCCATCCCAGGAAGTGTTCAAGGCCAGGCTGGTCTGTGCCCTGAGCAACCTGGTCTAGTAGAAGGTGTCCCTGCCCATGGCAGGAGAGTTGGAACTGGATGATTTTTTAAGGTCCCTTCCAAACCAAACCATTCTATGATTCTGTGATTCTGTGAAATATTGAGTGGGCAGGCCACAGAAATCAGGTCATTGGCAAACATATCTGGGATTTCAAGGGGGCTAGACAAGAACTTGGAGGTGTAAAAGCCCCTTCAGGGACATCACCTGTACAAAACCTCTGTTCTGTTCATGGCCAAACATGAAAGAGTCCCAGCAAGAGTCATACAGGAGCATAGGGGCCACATATGATGTCAAACAGGAGCAGAGAGAAGGTGAATGAATGCCCAGGTGTGTCACACAAAGCAGACATGCCTGCTAGCAGTGAGGAGTGAGGATGAGAGACAGCCATCTCACTGCACTGAGTGCAAAGGGACCTACTAGATTCATTTAGATTATAGATTGAGGGCTTGACAGCTAAAGATGAATAAATTGAATCCTGCCTATGAGTGCTTACATGTATAGGAGAAAAGAGCAAATGGATTATTTAATGTTGTTAATAACGATATAATGAGAGGCAGTGGTTAAAAGTGGCAGCTGTGCAAATTCAGACTAGAAGTAAGGAATGTTTTACAACAACACAGATAATTAACCATTGGAAACATTTATCCAGGCTTGTGGTTTTTTCTTCCATCACTGGCAATTTCCAAATCAAGACTTGATTGGTATTCAGACAGAAATGTTCTTTGTTTCAAGCAAGTGTGAATGTGGGAAAGTTCTGCTCGTGACTGATACAGCTTAGTTTAGAAGTTACTGAAAAGGTAGGTAGAACAGGCCTGGAGGCTCAAGTGGAAGTACCTATTGTGCTACAGAGCTACTGTTTTCCTGCATATATTATTGGCATCACACCTTTGCTACACCAGGAATCATCCCTATTGTATATCCTAGCATATAGGTCCAGACACTCATGACAGTTTCCTTTGTGGCCTGTGTCAGAAGATTGCTGAAACATGGTATTGGCTTGAGCTTCAGTCTCTAATGCCAGCTTAAATTTCCCAAACATCAGGTTAGGTTCACTTTTGGTGTATAATGACTATCTCCTTATGAACAATCATTTTCTTGCATAACAAAGGAGGATGATGGTGTCTGATGTCCCAGACGCTGTGTCTTTGCATTCCAATATTACAGGAAGAATCTAGGGGGACTTGCAGATGTATTCAGAATAGTTCTGTTTCTTATTTTAGTACTTTTTCACATCTCATTAAGAATACAAAAGAATTCTTAAGAACAAAGCATAACAGCTCCATCCAAAAAACTACTGGTTTTTAACCCCATCACTCGCAGGTATGTGCTGAAAGGCATTCCAAAGAAATAAGTGTCAGAGTGAAACTTGTTTTAGCTGATGTTTTTAAGGGGGGAGGAGAATCAAAAACCTTTCGAGCATAACAGCAAAACAAACCACAGACAAAGGCCTAAATCCTCCTTCTAGTTACTTATTGAAAGGTAGTTCCTCACAGACGGCAGCTAATCATGGGGTTAAATCAGTAACTGCTGTTACTAATAGGCATTAGTTCATTGTGAGACATTCTCTGTTAGCAAACATTCCACTCACTTAACAATCTGCATCTCAACTCAAGATTCAGATTGACACCAGAGTTTACAATACAAAATAAAATTTATTTGTACAGTTATTATAGCTGTGATAACCCAAAACCACAGACAAACAATATTTATAGATAGTGATCACATATTTTCATAAGACCATTTCCATTGGAAAGACTTTTTTGGCTCAAAAACCTTTCTTTTGGTCTGAAATAGAGTGAGGTTTAGTTATTTTAGGGTACTTAGCTTGTGTACTCTAACAGCTAAATTGGGTCATGCTTTATTGAACCCATATCTACACACAAGAAAAACAAGGCTTGCCTTTCTGCATTTTTTCCTACTGCCACAGCTTTGGTAGCAACAGCCAACAAATCTTCATACTGCAAAATGGGGACCAAATTCTGTTGCTGCTTCTATGGCAAAATGTTCCTTAAGTGACAGTAAAACCTCAGAGCCCATTGAGCTGGAAGATACCAACCACCCCTCACTTTACTGAGTAGGGAGCTGCTATACCAAAAAGATTCTGAAGAATCCCCAGATTTTAAACTAATCTAAACAGTTATATCAATGAGTGAAGTTAATTATTGAAGCCAAGTTACACCAGAGAGCTTAAAGAATAGCAGTTGTCCTGGAAAGAGAAGCTTTGCCATGCTTGAATGGACACAGTCTATAAGCAGCAGGACATCCAAGAGTGGTTTTGTGCTATGCTTCACTCTGTCTCCAAGATCTTTGGACTTCTTCTTGACATTCTTTTTTTATATGGCTCCACATATAGTGGAGTACATATAGTACAGTCATCTGAGCATTTCCAGTATCACAGCTAAGGTCTAGCTCCTGAAAACCACCAAACGTGTGTGCCACTTTATGCTGCAAGTCTCATTGACCTGGATCTGCAGAATGAGAGGACACATCCAATCTGTCCTGCCAGAAACTGTTCTGCATCCTGCCAGTGCACACAGGCTGCCGACAGTAATTGTTTGTAGCAAATTTAACCAACTTCCCGCTTTTCCTCATGTTTTTTTATTGCTATATCACTTACAACACATTTAACTGAATCTTGGATCAGCTGAAGGCTAGGGGATTTATTCCAGAAAAAATATTACTCTTCTCCTGCTGTGAGCAATTCCCAAGAATAAAGCAATTGGAAAGACTAAAACCTCAGGCACAGAGAGATTAGTCAGGGAATGGTGCCACAGTTGGGACAAGTGTTTAGTCATCCTGACACATCCTCATGCTAAGCGCTTGACCAGTAAGTTCCAGCCTTGCTTGTTGTCTTCACTGAGGACAGAAATATATGAGAAACTAAAGTTCTGTGGTAGACATCTGAGTCAAGCTCTTACCACACGGCTGTCACACCCACTGCTGTTTGGTCTGCTCAGACTTAATAACTCTTCAGCTCATTATGGGGATTTCGGAAATGCTGTAACTTCAGTGGAGTTGGCAAAGCAGCACACAGCTATAAAGCCGTGGGCTCTGCTCCTTCCAGCGGCCATGGTGGTCTCTTCATCTCCCCCTTCTCCCTGTAGGTTTGTGGGTCTCTGCCCGCAGAAATTGCCCTGATGGAATATAAATTTGTTCCTGGCCAGGTCTATACAATAATTTTATTTCCCACCAGAAAGATTGACTAGTAAGGGGTTTACTTTCTGTTTGAACTAACTGTTTTGGTTTCCCTCTTTCTGCTAAGCTTGAGAAAATTGGCCAGGGTTTTACAGGGCTTTAACACTATTTACCAAACTACCAACCCTTTTTTGCCTGAAAACTTTGAAATGTGAATGCCACAAAGTTACATCCTCTTAGAAATCAGGCTGATTTGGCTTTGTTTGGATTTTCAGCAACACACAGTTTCATCACACCCCTTTCCCAGCACACCTGCCCTTATGGACACTTTTCCAACCAGTGCAGATGTAGCTTTTAGGAAAGCTGGAAGGTTCTGAAGCTGCCCCTGGTGCATGACCATTATTCTGCAAAGGCAAGAAATTCAGAAACCTGTTTTGGTAATTTTGTTTAAGAAAAGGTAGGAAGAAATCACTTTGGGTGCCTCTAACAGGAATATCTCAAGGAGGAAAACAGCTGTATTTTGGTAGACTTTATAGTATGTGTGTGTATGTATGTAACTACCTATCTAGAATTATTATATATTGTATATGTATCCCATAATGTCATACAACCGCAGGGTTTTTTTTTTTATATTTTGTTAGGCTAACACTGAGTAGAAGACAAATGCCCTGCAGAAACTGCAATTTAAAACCCCAAGAAAAATAAAGGAGGAAGAGTCAGGGTTGCTGCTGTTGAAATAAAGCACAGAAAGATTACCCACTTGTTTCCAAGACATTTACAAGGACTATCTGTCCTAGAGGTCTCAGCAATTGCAATGCTTAAGCTCAGAAAAGGAATAGTTTCTAGGCACACAGGGAGTCAGCTCCCTTTTCGTTATATTGCCAGTGGAGACAGGTAGTTGGGGATATGAGCAATGGGCAATGTCACTTGCCAAAACAAAAAAAAAAAAATAAAAAAAAAAAAACACTGATTTCTGTGTCTTTACCAAAAACCTGACTTCATGCCTTGGAGGCTGTATTTCTGTGGCTGCTGAGTCTGCGAGTTTGGCAGAGAAAGGAAAACAAAAAGCGAGTGGAGTGACCCAACTCTGGCACGCTGTCAGGGTGTGCATGGGCCGGGAGATCTCTCATACGTACATCAGCATATGAGCAATTTTCAGCTGGGCTCCTCCAGCCTGACAGTGGTTACAGCACAAGAAGAGCTGATGAGAAGGCAGAATACAGAGCTCTGAACTGTCAGTCACCGGCATCCCTATCAGCAATGTCTCATGAAGGGCCCCAAAGGTGATGAAGGCAGGGGAGCATCTCTCATACCTGGAGAGGCTGAAAGAGGTGGGACTGCTCAGCCCCAAGGAGAGAAGGCTAAGGTGGGTTGCATCCATATGCACAAATTCTTCACAGTGGAATAAAGAAGACAGGACCAGCCTGTTTTCAGTGGTGCCTTGTGACAGGACAAGAAGCAATGGACACAAATCAAATTACAGGAATCCCTTGTAGGTAAACTTTCTGGCTATGAAGGTGGTTGAAAACTGACACAGGTTGTACAGAGGGGTTATGGTCTTTCCAGCTTTGGAAATGTTCAAAATCTGACTTGATACACCCCAGAGAAACCTGATGTAGTTTAAACCTGCTCTAAGCAGGGGTCCTTGTCAACATCACCTATTGCCCTGTGATCCTATGAAATGCCTTTGGTCTCCATAAAGATTCCTCCTTTCCATGGGACAGAACGAAACATGGCCATGCCAGGGGTACCTGCCAAGGGGTCTCTGCCTGCTCCTCCCCCTCCCCCAGGCCAGAAGCCCAGCCTGCTCTCCAGACTGCCTGTGCAGTGTAGCAGCCACAACGTGCTTCTGCCCATGTTATCTCACCCATAACCTATGCAAACAAGGAAATGAACCAGTCACCCAGCTGTCGGACATGGAGGTGTTCCCCATAGCAGTGTTGGCTAAGGGGAATGGAGAGGAAAGCGAGCCCTCCCATCCCTCTTGCTGTGTTTTTAAACACAAGATAAGCCAAAGGAGGCATTAGGAAGCATAGTAGCAGCACCAGAGTTTCTCTTACAGCATTGCCACTGTTGCCTTTTATCAGCTCCTCTGAAACACAAATAAAAAAGGGCAGAAATAAGAAGGGTCAGTGCCCTCAGTCAGCTAATTAATGTCCTGAATGCAGTGGAAATTCTAGCAAAAAGCACTGGGTACACAGAGGGAAGGAAGTGCCCTTCCAGAGATGTGCCAAATATCCTTACAGGCATACTAATTTGTGTGCTTTAGATTGGTAAAAAGCAACCCTTCAGAAACAACTGCTCATCAACAGGGGTGTGTGACAAAAAGTGTCTTGCTTAGGTTTCCCAAAATGTTGCTTGATGCATTTTGCTGGCTTTCCTGCTTTGCAATTTTCCATTCGGCATCTTGTTTAGATAGGGGAGATTAATGAGAACTGCCTGCAGTCAGCTGAACTGCCTTTCTGGCAGGGGCTCACGAGGAAGCTGTGGAGATCAGTACACAGAGCTGAAAGTGTGGGTGGCCAGGAGCTGCCATTATTTTTGTCTGCATGTGTAAAGGAAGTAAGAAGTGCAGCAGTCAGCCCTGTCAGACAGGGGAGATATTTCACAGGAAATAACAGATGGCTTCAGACTCATATTTCTCTTACAGAAGACTCTGCTCAGGTAACTTGGCTTCGGGCTAATTTTTGTTTCTTTTGGGTACATTGAGGCATAGATCATGCATAAAAGCATAAAGCAGAGGCTGAAGAAGCCTAGGCCTTGTTTGTTTGCATAATTATATATGCTCTTGTTTTGGAGGACAGGGGATGATAGAAAGTTCGAGGTCTCTGAAATAACAGGTGTGGGTGACAAGCAGCTGCCAGCATAATCCGGAGCAGATGAGTCCGTTTCCATACATTTATTTGGAAGGATGTCCCTGAAGGACTGCAGTGCCTGAGTGACATCCTTCACTACCACAGAAAGTGCCTGCTCAGTGTCATTTTCATGTGCCTCACCCCTGAGTACACCTCATGCAAGCACAGGCTCTCCTGCAGCTGCAGATCAAGCTCAGGTACGTCTCGCCCTCTGCCCCACCAGAAGAACTTCCACAGCAGGACGACATTGCAGCAAAACCATTGCTGGTTGGCATCTGGGAAGGGTTGCCAATTGTCAAAATAGATGGGACGAGAGTGTTATTACAGCTTGTCTGCTCTGCATGGCTGCAAGCTTCCTGGGATGTTTGCAGTGTTTGTAGGCTGAGAAAGAGAAGATCTGTGTCTCCAAGGAGTGTAAACCTGCTGTCTCAGGAGGCCCAAACGTGACTCCAGAGAAAACTGTGTTGCTAAAGAGGAATTCCTATTTTGGGTAATGTACATCAGACCAAGACTCACATGAATGGTGAGCAAGAGGAACTCAGCATGTGAATCACCATCAGTGATTGTGGCCTTGGGCCAGCTGCAAGTGGCTGAGGTTTGTCCTTGCTGAGGTATCACATATTTTGGGACAGTCAGGAGCAGGTGCATGTTACTGGGAACACTGGCATGGTCATTTCCCCACCCATGACCTTAATGCCTGCCTGCTGACCTGTCATTACGCCCTAACAGTGACAGATGTGGTGATGCACACCAGGAAATCCTCATTGTGGTGGTCCACCTCTTCCAGTCCCCCAGCCCTTCCACACACGCTGGACTGCTCCTACCACCTCAGAAGTCACTGCACAGCCCAAATAGCTGCTGCCACATGGTGAGGACAGTCAGGGCATCCCAGATACCACAGCAGACCCAGTGTCTAACAGCTGCAGCTGGAAAGGGGCAGCAAGGGAGGGCAGCATGTGAGATATACCACCCCATTTCTCCACTGCCTGTCTTCCTTGGGGCTGTGCAGATTGAGCTTGTTTTGATAACCTTGCTTTTACACATGGCAAGTTGCACAAATGCAGCAGCCAGGAGATATGCAGCTCTCCATAATTTTCTTGCTGATGGCTAATATCAGATGACTTTCAGCCATTCAGCCTCCTGCTCTGCGTTTTACTGGTTATTTACTCACACCATGCTCCTTTCTCTTTGGGCTTATCCTGTGGTTGTGATTGGAGTGGTTTGCAGGTGCAGGTCCCAGAGAAGAGCACAATCCAGTCCTGTGTGAAGTGCTGCTCCAGCACTTTTACCCTTGCCAGGCTGGCTTATGTGGTTGTAGGACTATCCCACAATCACCTCTCTCCCTACTCTTAAACAGTGTTTTCCTTTTGTCTGGTTGAACAACCACCATGTATAAATTCTGTATTTTGTTGATTGCCATATTGATTTTCCAAAAAATTGTTTTGATGCACTGATTTTATGGAATGTTTTGGGGACCCACCAGTTCAGTTATGGCTGCCTTGATTTTTCAGCCTGGTTTTTTTTCAGTCCTTTCACTCACTTCTGTATCTTACCTTAATGGCTCTAGGGAGTAATATCTCAATAAACCATCTTCCTATGTATTTAACTTTATCCCCCCACAAAGACTTTTCACCCTAATTGACTTACCCCCACTTTCTTCTTCATTCTCCTATCTCTTCTGCTGCATTTTTACAGGAAGAAGACCCGTGTTAAGTGAGATGATTCAACTGGTTTTTGTAAAAACCCATCTTGAGTTATGTCTGTTTCATTAACAAAACAGATGAGAGACTAAAAGGGACATACAGTGAAGCTGGAGATCAAAGTAAGAGGAAATACTTTGAAGGAAAGAGTTAACATTCAGAATTACCTTAACAAATTGAAGAAATGGTCAGAAAGGAAAAACCCAAATGGTATTCAGCAGGTACAAAAGGTACTGTCCTCAGGCTAAAATAATCAACTCTATGATTATATAGTGGTGGAAAAAGAGTTGGTAGCAGTTTCGGAGAGGAATGTCTGAATGTAATGGTAGATCAGAATCAGACTGTGGGTCAGGAACTTTATGTTGTTACAAAAACAGATGGTATGACACTGAAATTGGAGACAAGTATAGCATGCATGAGGAGATCCTTCTGAAGCTCACTGATAAGGTATCAGCTGGAATACTTCAGCATTATACTTTAAGAAATCTTACAGAAAAATGCAGACAAATAGACTAAATTGTCTTTAAATACTGCTGAGAAGAAGATACGATCAGTGTCTCCTCCTCATCCATCTGGGTAAGGGTGGGAAGGTTAGACACTATCTCTGAGATAAACATGTTCATGAAGAGGGGGAAACTCTGCAAGATCTGGGAAAGTCCTGGAGCATCTGCTGCTGGACACCTTTAAGAACTGGTCAGGCATGCATCTGTGAGGAATAATCCTGGCAGGGAGGGTCCAGCTGTGGGCAGAGGAATAACCTTCTTGATTTCTTAAGGATCTTTCCAGCTCCGGGTCTGCTTCCTGCCCAGACATGAACCCCCATCCTCTGCTGTTGCCTCTATCCTGTGTGCCTCCCACAGCCTGACCTCAGCCCACACTTGCTCATCCTTCTGCAGAAACACGTGTGCCAACTTCTAGCAGATCACTGCATGTCACTTCAGTTTTCTGCTTCTTGTCTTTCGCTTGTCACTTTTTCCTTTTCTTTCCTGCTGCACTTTACTTCTTCCCATTCACAGCAATCCTCCATGCTGTCCTGGACCTGACCCCCAGCCTTGCCCCTCTCTGCAAACAGATCAGCCAGGGGATGGCAAATGTCACCTTTCATGGTAAAGCTTGTACCAAGGACATGGATCAGAAATCTCTACTCCCAAGTCTCTGAATCTTTGCTCCAGACCGTTTGCCTTTTCACCCCTGCTTTGGTTACATTTGGTTAAGAGTTGGTAATTCTTTTTCCCAGCTCCTGAGGATATTTCTTTGCTTGCTTTTGGAGAGGGCTTTGCTTCTGCAGCCCTTGAGGTTGATGACCAGGCCAGAAGGGCTTAATGTTTTAACCCAATCTCTGCTTTATTGGTCTCATGCTTTAGGATTTTCTCTGTGCCTTTATTTTTTTTTTTTTTAACACATCCCACACATGCTTCCAACCCAGCCCAAACGCAAAAGACTTAGATTCTAAGTAGTGTCTTTGAGAACGCAGTGTTGAAGGACTAGGTTTATAATTAAGCCAAATGAGCAAACATGCCCATAAAAGGAGAGCACAGTGGGCCAAGACTGTGTGTAAATTTGCAAATCTGCCCTGGGATTTTGATTCCAGTAACAAATCCATCTGAGACTTGCTCTCACAGTTTACACTGTCCTCTGAAAACAAGCCTACAGAGAGCGTGATGCAGCAGTTACCATAGCAGCCAGCACCAGAAGAATCCATTAAGTGATCACAGTCCCGGCTCAAAGTGAATTACCAGACTGCAGGTGAACTTTTGCACCTCACAAAGAGTCTCCTGGGGAAAATATGTTGTCGTGCAGGGTGGAACAAGAGAATGCCGACCGGCTGCACTGACTCGCTGCTACATTGTTAACCTTAATTATGTCTGTGCTGATTTTTAAAAAGTACTGCACAGGCTTTTCCTTTTTCCTGTCAGGTGTTTTTTGTTATTTTTTTTTTTTCCCTGAAGGACAAGACAGGCTAGCCCAGTCAATAACTACTAATGAAATGTGCTTCAGGCCTCCCTGCATTCTGCCACAATTAGATTGTCAGCTGTCCCGAGAGAGATGCTATTATCTATGTGGGTGTGGAAAATGATATATCATTGTTAATAATTTCTCTTATAGTAGCAGATAGTGTTCCAAACATATCAACACCTCATTATGATGGATTTTTTCAGACATGGAAAGTTGAAGGTCCTCTTGGATGCTCAGATATAAGAAATATGCAAATGGGCTGGGAGGTGGAAAGACAATGGAGCCTGGTGGGTTCCTAAGAGCACAGGAAAACACACTATCTCCTTATTTACACATCTCCTTAGACAGCCAGAAGGATGCACTGCCAGTATGTGCTTGGGAGGAGCTAGTCCTGCACACAAGCTCCAGATCCAGCCCTTGCATAATCTCTCCTTTTTCGCCTCTGTACCGTACAACTCTGTCCTTTTATAACAGCAAGTGCTGACAGGTGTGCAAACACCTTTCTCCAAAGCAAAGCACAGCTGTGGATACTGACATCTTGACCCACAAAAGATGACTTCAGGCTCGCAGTGGCAGAAGACCCAAGTTAAATTAGCAGGGTGGTTATTTAACCCACTGCTGATGCTCTTCCTGAAAGTCACTTGAAGCCTTTAAAACCCTCTACATTTTGACCACCATAATAGGCACATGAAGAGCTACTAAAAACTTCCTGTGAAGGAAGGTAATGAGAAAACTATAGTGTCTGGGAAAACCAAAACAAACAAATGAACTAACAGATCCCAGGCCTTCAGAGAACTCAAGTCGAGCTTGACCTCCATGAGGTATCATTTACTTCCTGTTTGCTGCCAAAGTACAATGAAGTTTAAATTCAGGCCCCACCTTTCAGTGTCTGGGTCTAAAAATACAGCAATGAACTTGTGACACAAAGGCCCTGTCTCCTGGGGAGGCAGAATTTAGATCTAACTGCAAAGCTCAAATTTTCCTCTCTTTAAGGCAAAACTAGTTTTGAATAGGTGGATGGGGGGTTTACTGCTGTTTTTCTTCTTTCTCTCTCTTTTTTTTTTTTTTTTTTTAATCTTTCTATTTTTAGGTTGCCAGACTTGGGAGGATTTCATTAGGATTAGGCCAGACTTATGCAACTGTTTGTTCTAAGTTGTTAAGTCTATGATGACTATAAGCATTTTAAGGCACACATCACTATGGTTACCCCTGTGCCATTCTCTGTGTTGGAGCTGATCATGGGTATGCCAGGCCACCTGAGTGGGAACACACGTGGATGTCTAATCTATGTATCTTTTTAGTTCTGTGAAAATGTTGAGTCTCAGCTCCATAGGTAAGAAAGGTAGGTGGGTGCTTACATTTAGCTCATTCTCAGATGCCACCAAGCCGACTACTTGATGGTCTTCAGACAACTCTTGCTTTCATATAAGAAAGACACTGGATGACAGTATGGGAAATGCAGTGGGGTTGGGTCAAAATACTTTTTGGTAGAAAATTTCAATACCTTAATTTTAAGTCTTTCCAAAAATTTGCTTTTAAACCCAATGTTGCTTCATTCTGTGCTTTCATTCCTTCTGGGAAAACCACCACTCGTCTAGTGGAAGCAGATCAGATGCATTTTCAGTTTCTCAGCAACAGACTAAAACTGATGTTTGTATGACTCTGGCTCACTTGATTCCTCTTCTCTTTCTGGAGTTCACTGTTTTGTTCTCCCCCTGATTTTTCTTGAAGTATTTCTCCTTCCCTCTTTCTCTGTTCATTTTTTCTGTTATTCCTAAAGCAGTTATCTTCTTAGTGGTTATTGGAATAGTTGGATGTGGTTTTGCTGATTCAGTGGAACCCCTCAAAAAAAAGTTATTTCCGTATGACAATTTTCCAAGAACCAGTGTCTCTTTACAGCTTTATCTGATTCCATGGTTTTCCTGGGAGATGCCTGAGCATGGGCCCTCCTTTTGTATGCACAGGAGTAGCTCTCCAGCAGCCAGTCCTCCTAAAAAGAGAACTTGGGTGACTCCCCCAGGCCCTTGTTACAAGAGACTGTGAGAGACAGAGCATTTCCAGATGACAGTCACAGGGACTTCTGAATGAGAGAGAGAGATCACTGGAGAGCTGCTGCCAAAGGGCCACACCATGGAAACCCAAGGGCTCTCATCTGTGAAAGGACATAATCATTTACCCACTCTGGCCTTTTCTAACCAGAAGATCCATAAAACTCCCAGGGTAGCCACCTGGCTCTCAGTCTTGTCTGCAGCACTTCTCAGCCCTGGAATATTCCCGAGTACAGCAATTATTAAGTGCCTGGAGTAGACCAGCAGAGAGATTTCATGATATGGTTGAATAGCAAAAAAATTTGCATGGTTCAGCTAGTAAGTGAAGATGATGTATGGTGTGACTGGTTAGTAAAGAGGCTGAAAGAATTTAAGGAGCCAATAACTGCATCAGAAAGGCAGGAGGGATTTTTGCATGGTGCTTATTTGCAGTATGGCTGGTGTTAGTCATTGCTTCCCCCAGCAGGTGCAAAGTGCTCCCATCGGGTTTGTTCACCTCACGGAGATGAAAGTTTAGGACCTGAAAGAAATTCTGCCATAACCAGCATTTGTGTGAGAGACAGCAATGTGACTATCAGAGGAAATTATTTTAATCAGATCTATGTGTCAAAAGTAACTGATTCTCAGAGCCAAATTCTTGGAACAGTCTGGAGACTTTCGTAGCCAGCCTGAGTACTCCAGTGCTCCTGAGATGGTGACGGGCTGACTTGCTTCAATATGTCCCAGCACCAGTGTGAAGTGACAGCTCATTTACATCCAGCGTGTCACAAGATCTTTTTAAAGCACCAATTAAATAAAGATCCTCTCTGTCCCAGAAGGTTCACAGAGATGAAAAAACTCCTGAAGAGATCCAGATATACCATAGGAGTTAGAAACACCCAAAACTCCTTAAAACAAAAAAAAGCACACAACCATCTGTGAAAGGCAGTATGTGATGGCAGTACAAGAGCAACTGGATTTGCTTGTAGATAAAATACCAATCCAAAAGTTCAGTTCTCTCAGTAGGTGTTGTATATTTGTGTAAGGGTGTCTTGCAGCATGTTTGGACAGCTGCTGCTATTAAAATTTTGGCCAAGTAAATTTTAAAAAGCCGCCCTCTAACTGCCATTTTCACAAATACATAAGGAAGTTTACAAGCACTTCTATACCAAACTGAAAACTTCTTGGAGTTATTTTCAAAATATTTAAAACCTTTGAGTAGCATGGGTTTTTTTATCCTGTACATGTGCCATAAAGTAATACAGACATTAAATATATTAGTAATATACAGTTTATTGTTGCATGTACATGTATTCAAGAATGTTTTCTGTCTTTGAGATGATATTCAATAATATTTCACTTATTAGGGTTTTGTTGGTTGATTGTTTTATTTTTAGAATTTATGATAAAATTGTAAATCTCCGAATTGCAAAGATAGATGAAGAACATTTGTTGCAAATTTGGCAGAGTGTGAGCTTAACTCTCTGTGCTGATTTGGGACATACTCATGGCTAAGAAAGATCACTTCAAGATGTGTAATGCTTGTGCAACACGAAATGTAGACTTAATTCCATTGGAAGCCCAGGGGCCTTTGCACTGGGTGTGGAGGCAGATGGTGCAGGAAGACATGCCCCCAGGGCTTTTTTCCATTGTGTCACTCAAGTGATTTCCCAAGGGAACAACATTTATTCTTACATTTTCCAAATGTGAATAATATTGCTCTTTCTTTTTTCCTTCTGAGTCTTTGTCACCCGTTGCAGTTCCAGAATACAGGGCAGGGACCAGGAGTGGGAGGAGGTGAGCCTGAAGCTGGGGACACTTCAAAGCGTATTGCTTTAATTCCTTGCATGCTGAAAAAGAGAAGGGATACCATCCTGGGTTTGTCTCTAGATTACAATGGCTGAGGCTGCCCATCTTCATGTTGGAAAGATTTTTCTACTGACTCCAATCTGAATATTTAGTTGCACTAAACATTTTTTTTCCCCCAGGTCCAACTGTAGTCTAGTAATTCCCTCCCACAGGAAAGAAATGCAGAAGCTCAGCAGAAGCCCACCCTCTTGCACTGTTTGAGATTTTTTAACCCCGAAAAGACTCAGAGGTGGGAAGGTTGCTACCTACTGTCCTGTACCAAACATCCAGCACTGGGATGCTGTTCAAGTAGAGCATTGCAAGAGCTTTGTTGATCATGTTAAAGGTGCTTTGGAGAGCAGCACTTTGCACAACACGTTTGCTCAAGTGTTGTGTTCAAGCAGTCTGCGCATGGGCCCTTTCCAGGTTCTGGCACTCATCTCCTTCATACACTTCGATCAAGTTATTTGTACAGTTTCCCCAGTTTCATCAGATGTAGGATTACATTTGTGGTGTGTGCTGACAATTATCAGTCCTCTGTGGAGGGGCTGAGGTGTTTTGTTTAACCTCCTATGTGGAAAATGCCGTGAACAGGAGGATAAAGGGCTGAAATATGTTTCTGAAAGCGTATAATCAAGCTGATTTAGATCTGAGGAGATTGAGGAGAAACTTCTTTTGGCAGTAGATATTCTACTTGGTCTATAAATAGCTCTTCAGATTGCCAAATACTATTCATAAGTTATACCCCTGATTTGGCCTGAGTGAGAAACAAAATGTAGAATGGAAAAGAGTAAAATAAAATGTTCCCTCTATGAAACTGACATGACCTTGGACCCAGATGGTGATTTGTGCTTTATGACCCACCAAACTAGTTTACCATGTGGTCAAAAATGCATTAAACATTTCTGCAGTCCTGATGTGTACAGTAAGGTGTTTTTCTTCTGAGGGAAGTGGCTCATCCTTTGGAGACGTTTGTGTTGCTATCACCACGGCAACCAGAATAGATGAAAGTCAGAATAGGAAGACAAAATCAAAACCTCTGGCTGAAGTATGGATGGGCAGTGAGATTGTAAAACCAGGCATGGGCTTTTAAAGGAAATGACTATTCTGTTTCAAAGAAACAGGGCAGAATTACTCGTGCCATAGCCTAAAAATAGCCCTCACAGCTTCATAAAGTGCAACGGCTCTTATAAACCCTATTAGAGCACATGTCAGGAATGGGGGGTTCTCCCTCTGGCTGGAGTGATGTTGCTCCACCCTGTTTCAGAGGGGAATGTGTCCCACAGCCCACACTGCTGGTCCCACTTTCAACATGGGTTTTATAAAACAGAGCTATGAGCAGCTGTGGCACATGCTCTGCCCGAGCCATGACGATTTAAATAAACCCTGAAATCTGGGCCCTTAACATGGCACTGGATCCTACTCCAGTAGACTTGGTTGAGACCCACTGTCTAATTCTGTTTGAAAACAACTCCTTGGTCAAGTCAGGATTTTGGTGTCATTCCACATAGAGAGAACCTTTGCCCTAATGCCTAATTTGGGAGAAAGAACCTAGAGAATTCCACAAAGATTATTTTCAGGAGAAGGTATAAACCTATATTTTCCATAGAATAGAACAGAAGTCTGATTATTGAAATATAGCTAGAAAACCTACATATTTCCCACAGCTATATTCCATTTAGGCATGGTTTGGCCTTAGATTTGAACTATGAGTCCCTGTCTAAAATTAAACTAAATCTGGCTCAAAACAGTGCCTCCTCACTTGTTCCTGAGTTCCACTGCAGATGAGTCTGGCAGAAAGCATAATTTGAAGACAGTTCTCAAATCCATTTGCAAAACTCCAGGACAGACAAATATTACCTCTTTCACCATCATGCTAGAGTGAAGAAGATTTGCCTTAATCAGTCTATAACATTGCTTCATCACAGAAAGGGAAGGCATTGTAGAAAAGGTTGCCTTACTACGGCACAGAAAATGCAGCAAGAGTCTTCCAGGTCCTCCACTTTACTTATATGTCACAGGCTAATAAAGAGAGGCTTTTTTTTCTCTTGGAGAATTTAGGGATTAGATAAACAGAGCTCAACACCACTGAGTCAGATGAGGACGTGCTTGTTAAACATTAACGAGGACATGCTTGTTAAGCATTAACAAGCACCCAGCCTTTTCGAGTGTCTGCTTACAGATACCTCTGCCACAGGCTTCCAGGCTGGTTTTTGCAAGGTTTTTGCATGCTATGTTAAGCAAGCCTGGCTGTGAGCAGTCACTAGGGTTAGACTCCTTTGGTTCTCTTCTTCTGGTGCCTAATGGAAGGTAAGGTGTCTAATTCATGGGAATAAAAAGCTTTTTTTTTCTATTTTGCTTTTCTTGAATGCATCCACCACAATGGGCAGGAAGACCCACCCAGACTCCCACTTATCTTTATTGCCAGTTTATGTTTTATGGACCAGCAACACCTACTGTGTAACCTGCTGATGCCAGTGTCCTCTGCCGTGCCCAGCACGCAGGACATGCAAACCTTTTGTACCTCTGAGGTGGGGGTGTCCTGGTTTCAAATGCCAGGTGTTCACCAAGGGACCCAATACACTCAAAATTCCCAGAGCTTTTCCTTTAGCCCTAATACTGAGGTCAGCCTCACCTACATGCATGCACAGACCCAGTGACTGGTCTCAGACAAAAGGCTTCTTTTGAAACCCAACTAGCAGCGCTTTTCAGATTGCTCCCCAATGGGCTGTTCCTGTGTGTGTCCTCCCCTGGTATGGAAGCTTTGGTCTCCACACACAGCCCGTAAAAACAGAGACAGTAAAAGAGAAACAAATTATGTCAGAATGGCTGAAGGCTTAATGGCAGTGCAGTGAGGCAAAATGCTTTGTATTTGCATTTATTTTCATTAGTTCTCGGATTTACGGGAGATCCAGAGAAGCGTAATTTGATAGTAAACCCAGTTGGTTACAGAATCCAAGCACAGTGAAAATCCCCTCAAATTGGATGAAACTTGATGCTGCCAGCATACTCCTGAATCCCCTCCAGTGTATTTCCAAATCACATTCCTACTTTACTCTGCTGAGTGCTGCCCAAAGAATCAGCACTAAATCAACTAACCTGCAATGTTAGTTGATTTAGTGCACTTATTTTTCTCTAATGCATCTATAAATTTCATGGAACTATGGACTTCTTCTTATGAAATTTAATTTGAGTCACTTTGGGAAACTTTTCCATATTGAAAGGAACTCCTGGCTTTCATTGTACTTATACTTTGCTCTTAGTGAACTGCAAATGCTTTGATTTAAAGGAACAAAGCCAATGTACAGCCTGCCCGCACAAAAGCAATTGGGTCCATTTCCACTTGGCAGGAAAAAACGGGCAACTGCTGAGCCGAGCAATCTCATCTCTGCCAGCCGCTTGATGATGGGCACAGAGAGCATGGGCTTGTGAGTGATGCTGATTTCTTCTCCAAGATTGCTGTGTCATGGGAAGGACAAAGCAGGAGCCTGGCTGTCATTTGCAGCGGGCTGAGTCACAGAGAGAGCCGCTGCCGACCTGTCTCCATCCCAAAGAGCTGACCTCTGTGTTCCCATCCCTAGATTTCTGTGAATGGGGCTTCTTGAAAACATGAGTGTCTGATGAAATGATGGGTGCACAGCACAAACTGGGTAACACCTTCACAGCACCAAAACTGATCAGAGAAACCATTTTTTCCTTCTTCCTTTAAAAAAAAAAAAAGACTATTCTATATGATTACTAGGTTCCTCAGATAATTTCTGACAACCCCTGCTCCCACAGCATTTGGCAACACACAAAATTTTTGGTGCAAATGAGTCAAATCTTGCTGTTACTAGAACAGAGGGAAGATGGTAAAGCAGCAGTTTCCAGATTATGGCTCATAAATTAATAGTACACAGCCTGCAAAAGCTAATGGACTCCAGTTCATTATGAAGAAATGCAACTCAAAATGTCATTAGGGAAAAAAATCAGAAATTACTGAAAACATCAGAGTTGGAGATTGAAAAGGGAATACAAGGGAGGAAATGGGACTGAGACTTATATTTAAAAGTCACTAAAAGAAAACAAATTCAGGAAAACCCCTCAGTTAGGCTTGGACATCAATCCAGTTTTCTATAAAGGAAGAAAAAGGCACTATTAAGTGCTTAAAGTAAATATAGACATAGACGGTTACTAAAATAACAGAAGAGGAAATCAGAGGTTTGTAAATGCAAGAACAGAATGAGGAAGGCATAGTGGTTAGAAAAAAATGAATCTGGTTTGTCTGACCAATCTGACCTCTTGCTGTGCATGTCTTTACGTGTGATTGATGCTGTCCCTCCACATGGACAGATATCACCTCTCACAGCTTTCTTAGACCAAACACGACATGCCAAGAGTTGTCTGAAGCAGCCACTGAGGCCTGGGGTTGCTGCTGCTGTGGCACACCTATGACAAAGATTCCATGGAGCTGTCTGGTCCCTGCTCCTCAGGCAGAACCACTGCACGGGACAGCAGGACAGAGCCCTGACATGGGCAGGACAGGAGACTTGTGTTTCTGTCACTGCACAGAGGCCAAATCACCTGCACTCAGTGGCTCACAGATGCATGAGCACAGCCAGGAAATTGATGCAATCCAGGAGGAGCTGGTAGAGGAAACTGTCTGAGCCCCTGGCCTCACATTTTTCTACATCAAGCCCTGAGAAATAAGGCATCATCAGGAAAGGCATTGGAAAGAAAATGACTAAAGCAATACAGCAGTCAGCTTCACTGGGTTTTGTAAGAACTGGTTAGAGGCCACTTCTTAGAAAAATCTCTACTAGGAGATTTTTGAGGGAGTTTGCTGGTGTCACAATAGCGTCATGAGCAAGATAGTTGCCTCTGACCTTTTATCCTTCTCTTATCACATGTACCCACCCAATACTAACTGAGATCCCAGTGCCATTCTTTCTGGTTTCTCACCACTTTTCCTACACTCCTGGTGTCTCTCACGTTGCCTGTTTTTTCAGCATTGTCGGCTGGGTTTTTTCCAACTGTCTACATGGATAGGTTTATTTCAAGACTAGTAGATGAGCTGTCCTCATGAACATCCTAGAAATGGTTTTATATATCCTCAGTGACAAATGTCACACAGTCTAGGTACACTCAAACCAGAAAATGTCTTGAGATCTCTTCCAGTGCTCCCTATTCCCATTTCTGTGAAATAATGGCAGTCATCCACATACCTGAAAATGTCTAGCTACTTATACACTCTTTTCATTTTTGCAAGAGAGGCTGGAATATTTTTATTTATTCACATTTCTAATATTTTATTTTCACTTTCTAAAAATCCAGTTTAAAAAGGAGAAATATAGTTTCTATGAAGCAGATATGGAATTGCCAGTGCAACCTTGCTTTGATGCGGTTTTGGATACCTGGAATTATTTGCTAAGTAAAAAAGTTTCACTGTTATATGATACATCAAATATTCCCTTAAATTTCCCTTTAATCAAGGAAACGCATTGTCTTGGGGCAGAATTGCTTTATGGGCTAAATCATCATACATGTTAACTAGGATTTAAAGCGTCAAAGATCTGAAACACAAAGAGCATCATTTATAACTAGTAAAACTCCCTTTCAGCTTTTTCTGGGTCATAAATTATCCCTTTACCTACCTACCTACCATCTGCACATCTTGTGCTTGCACACTGGTTAAATATTATTTGAAAGTACTTCAGCATAAATAAAATTAGCAATGGGTGAAATGGAATGACTTTAAATGGGCCTCTCAGTTTCAGATCTTAACAGGAGCTCAAAAGGATTTTAGAAACATGACTTGATAGAACCTTATTTCTCAGTCTTCTCTAGAATATTGTGTTTTCTCACAGGAGTAGGAATAATAGGTCATCCTTGAATGAAGGGAACCACTCAGCTAATCTGAGGCCCTTCCACTTCTGACTTAGTACAAATATCATCAGCAGAAGAGATGATTGAAAAACCTCTCAGTGCCAAATGCAGTAATTAACATAACACAAATCTGGGTAGCTGGGTGGTGGCAGAGGAATCGGTCCTTTCTGCAAATCACTCCTGAAGTTCCTGGGAAGCTGGAGTTACGGGCAGGTCAGGATCAAACCGTAAGCTCCGCAGCAGTTTTCTTTATCTCCCAGGAAGTCTGCTTCTAGCCGGTATGCAAGCAAGCCCTGGGGCTGTTTGTTTGTGTTCCTTTCCTTTCCACAGCACCAGGGGTTTCAGTGCACATGTTCCTGTCTGCTTTGGACTCAGGGGCATTGTGGGCGTGTTTACAAGTGGGCTTCTCTAGCACGCCTGCTGCAGCACCCAGTGCAGCTCCCAGACCTTTGGATGGCAACCAAATCCACACTGCAGAGAAGTCCTGTCTGTCTTTCCACCTTGCAGCTCTCCCAGCCATGCAACACTGGCAGCTCTTACTGTGTGTGAAGAACTGACAGGATCAAGGGGCTGGGCAAGATTCCTGTCAGGCCTGCCACTACTGCCTTTCCATAAAGACTTTAAGCAGCTGTACCTCTGCCTGCACCCTCTGTGTGCAGTGATTTGGTGCCCATTTTTGGTTAATGCAGGAGCACGATTGCAGAGAATTGGTGAGGTGATCTGTGGTCAGTGTCTCAGGGCTTCGTTGTCTCAGAGAACCACTCTCGTTGGGAGGAACCTCAAGAGACTGTCAGAGCAGGGTCAGTGGTGAATTCAAACCAGGAATTAAACAACTTGATTCTTCTGACAATCAGCATGAGAGCAGACCTGTCTTGGCCTTCCTGCCATGGGAAGGAACGGCTGTGCAAATGCTCGTGAGAAAGAGGTGGTGGGAAGGAGATATGGTCCATTTTAGGAAGAGAGATAAGAAAAGTTTCAGGCAGTTGGGCCCAAAAGGCTGCAGGGGAGGAAGGAAGGGAACATAGAAATTAATCCTGGGCAATTGAGATAAGAGTCATGGTTTCAGAAAACATAATTTCTTTTTATTTTCTAGAGCTTTAAGACTGGGAACAAAATGTGACATATGTCCTAACTCTTCTGACATTTAATTCCATTCAGTCATTTACACTTAGAGCAGCTGACTGTAAAAGAGCTGTGCTGCTGCTTGGGTAATTTTGCCCAGGACAGGTACAAAGGACCAGCAGACCAGGTACAAGAAAGAAAAGGAGCCAGTGCACACTTACTCCACTCTGCATAACACAAAATGGTCTTGAAGAAAATCAAACACACACTGATTAAACCTGGATAGGAATCAAATGCAATTCAGCCACCACAAAGAAAACCCCACAAAAAACCCACCAAAACAGCACAACAACAAACCCCCACCCCACAACACACACACAAAAAAAGAGATTCTGTCTTTCCACGGGCTCCTTTCTTCAAGCAGAAATTGCTAACTGCTTTGTTTGACCTCCAAAGTCACTAGATTTTATTCTACTCAGGCCTGACATTTCAGGATGCCAGCTGAGTTAATGTTCTCAGGATAATCACAAATTCCAAAAACGCATTATTTTGAAAGGTCTGAAGCACTTGCAGAAATACAACTTGCCACTTGCACCTGCCCAGATCCAGCTTAGGGACATCATTAAAATAATTGCATCCCCTTTAAGACAATTTTTATGCAAGTGTATGAGCATATAATATCCTCAAAGATCAAGAACATTTTATTGCCTGCTCCCTTTGAGTGATGCATCATTAGATCTGCCTGCCTTAGGTTCGGCCTTCAATGCTGATCTCACATAATGATTTGCATTTGGTAGTGCCCCAGTTTTATGTCCCCATACCTTTTTGAGTTGGAGAGTGAAAATGAGGAACTGACTCTTCATCACCTCACTAACCCTTGTTTAGTCCCATTTCAGTGAGAGTTATATGTGTCTACCAATCTGGGCCAAGGACCCTCAAGGTCAGGTCTTCAAAGCTCACTGGCACAGACAGGACTTGCTGGGTTGCTCAAATGTTTCTGCACTGGGAAGGAAGTTCAAAGGGATTTAAAGTGACATTCTGCTATCTTTGAGAATCCCCCCTGTTCCCTGCATGCCTATAGAATCTGCTGTAGGTCAGACTAGAAGGAACAAAGAACTTGAACAATACCTACTCCCATCACTTTTGTAATAAGAAGACCCTTTTCCTTCCTTTTGTTCAAAGCCCCATATGGTTTGCTGCAGTAGCTCTCCCCTTCGGTTGAGTGGGTGATTAGAAGTACATACAAATGAAGATACATTTTGAAAATGCAGTGACTTTTGTTACAGTGTAGTAAAAATCCACAGTTTCTGCTAAAACTTTTATCCCCAAAGTAAGTTGCTGGAGTTTTTTGGCCATCTTTGTAACCAGCAGACAGAGTTCCATCAGCAAATAACTACCTGTTCTGCACAGTTAATTTTTTTTTACTTTATAGATACCAACAAAGAGTTTTGTGAACTGCCAGAAAAATAACTCCTGGGAGAAAGGAAGTAGGAACATGGAAATATCTGTACTGCATTTGGGAAGTCTCTAGCTGTGAGTTACTTTTGGGTGGATGGATGGGTAAATAAATCAATAGGAACATCAACAACAACAGACAGAGAAGATACACAGTTCACTGGAGTTTACAGTTCTCTGGAAAAGTAAGTCTTGCATAACAGCTCTGGGTTTGCACACAGCAGCCCATTGCACTGTCATTTCTTATGTGCTCTGGCAGGTATATCAGTCCTGAGCACTGCAGAGCTTTATGGCACATGAGCCACAAAATCAGAGTTCACCATCCTACCCTGCTTTTTCATCCAGTGGGACAGCTGCTCAGCTGATTGCTGGCAAACATTCCCTGTTTGTCACAGCTGAAATATTAACAATGGTAAAGGCTTTCCAGATGAATCTGGGAGCATTTTCTGTTTTGAGAGGTGCAGAATTTCCATGCAATAATTCCTCTGAGGCAGTGGTTTTTAGAGATAAAATATAACTTCTGAAGCCTCAATAGACCTATATCCTGTTCCTAGTTATCCTGTGCTAAAGGGATTATACATTATCCCCACGGCACAAAGATATTTTGCAATTTAGTTTCCTCTTCTTTGGCAATTTCACTGCAAATGGACAGTCTCACAAAGCATGGCATGTTGGCTTGCAAGACTCTGAAGATTGCTCCTGTGTTCCTAGGTGCTTCCTTCTACTGGAGTATCCATCTGTAATTTCCAATGCTTGTTCCATTCCAAATATGTTTGCTAAATAGGTAAAAATTACCCACACTGATTTATGTAAGATAGACCATCCACAAAGGAACAAGCAACTCTGCAAGGTCACTCAGATCTTACTCAGTCAGAAAGAAAACCTGGTCTTTGTTTAAACTGGCCAGTGGAATAGCATGGGGGATACTGTGGGATCATATTCCCTTGGAAGTGCAGATGAGGGACTTTTCAGACTGTCAGAGATTTTGTCCAGCCCGCACACCCACTGGGGATGCCAGAGCCTGGAGGGAGTGGGTGGCACACAGCTGTGTTTTATTTCAGCACAGACTGGGGGCACACACCTCAGAAATGCTCTTGGGTACCCCAGTACAGAAATAGACTGAATTCCCTTCTAACACTATTCCTTCTCCCTCACTCTCATTTCTGTCAGGAGCGACAGCCCAGACTCAACAAGAATATATTTTTTTCTGGTTCGATTTTCTATTAAACAAAAGATACGCTGTGGTGCTTGTCTGATTCCTATGGCTACAGCTCATGGGTTAATGTATAAGCAGCATATTCCTGAAGTATTTAAGTTGCTATTTCCCTTCACTTTGCCAAGGTAATGAAGTGTTTGATGAAGGGAATTCAGCTGCAGAACTGCAAACGTACACTCTGTAGGCTAGAGAGAAACCACAACAGGCTCTTGCATTTAATATTCTGATAAATCGGGCATTTCTGCACCTTACATCAGGCAGTGACACAATGCAGCCTTGTTAATCCACAGAGAAAGTGCTCCTTCAGTAATGGAGTCTAGGCCTGTTTCGGCGGAATTAGATTTGCATCACTAATTCAAAACACCAAAGAAATCTGAAGGATGCTCTGGAAGTAGACGTTGTCTGCTCATCTGTTCAGATAAGTGAGGCATAAAGCCTCGGCAGTGTGAGGAGGTAATGGAAGAAGTTGCTGCCAGCATGCTGTGCTGGCTAGTTAGATTAAAAGAGCATATCTGGTGATGATTGTCTTTTGGTTTTGGGTTTTTTTTTTCTAAGAAACATATCAAGAAGTGTATTAAAACAGTTCAAAAACACTGATAGGTTTTTTTATCAGTTGTCTGGTGTCCAACAGCTCATAACTTCAAGACCTTCTTTCTTTTTCAAGACTTTGAACAATGTAATTGAGGTTTCTTGGGAATAAATCAATACTTGATATCACCTCTGAAGAGCATGCTGGCCAGACAATCTGCCTGCCTTATTGAGACATGGCTTAAAGTCACTGATGTCAGAGTTTAAGCTCTCACCTTTTTGCTTGTGTTTTCTCTGTAGGGAAGGTTTTCTTGTCGCAGTTAAAGCTTCAAACCTTCCCTTCACCAGGCACAGCTGCTGCATGGCAGAACACAGGCACTCCAGAGGAGTGTTGCCATCTACTCTGATTTCATTAACCCTCGCTGTGGCCCCGCGTGGGAGGTGGGCTGTGACAGATTGACTGCAGCTTTCCAGCCATCTTCAGAGATGGTTCATGCCAGAGTTTGCCTCTCCTTTGTCCTTTGTCCCCCAGCAGCACACGCAGAAAATGAGGATGCGGTAGACTTTCACACAGTGTTAGTGAACAGGGCTCTGAGGGGTGTCGGGGGAGTACTACCCCAAGACAATCATGGCTCTGCTTTTAGTTGGCCCTAGTAAACACCTCTCCAGGATGGGCAGTCATTTTAGTAGAGATTATTTACTTTTTTTAATGTGATTTCAGAACCTGACAAGGATTGAGTAAATTCTCTGGAGGCTTGAAACTGTTTAGTCTGAATTTTAAGGGAAACAAAATTGCACTTCTGAGCAGTTAGGTCATAGGTAAGCTGTAGGATTCTTAGTCTTGCTCTGAAATGATGCTGAAATAGCAGGATTTACTGAAGTCCAGTGGTTTAGTTTAAAAAACAAGAAGGCTTTCATACTGAGCTACCTAAGCTGCTTGGCCCTTTTTTGTCTGCAGCATGGCACAAAAAAGGTCCAAATTGCTGATGCTTTCTATCTGAAGTTTCCGTGGCAGGAAGCCCCTGTAAAGAAGCACCCAGCAGAGAGGAGAGATCATTGTGCCACAAGTGCAGACACAACCCACCTCCAAGCCCCTCCAAGTCCAGCTCCATCCCACTCCACCATTTGGACATCTCAGTCTCCAGATGCACACAACAGTGTTCTCCTGGGAACAACAGGAGACTCTCTGCCCCTTTGTACTGCTTTTATGAAATCACATGGACATTTTCCCCACTGTCAGCTGATGATGTTGTTGGCAAGAGCTCTTTCTTCAGTGCTGTGGAGGAAGATGCTATTTAGGAGGTTGCATTATGTTTGAAGGCCTAAAAAGAAAGAAAGGGTTCATTCAGATACTCAACATCAGAGTTAAACATCCAGTGTAATGAAATCTTCAGGCTGTTCTTTGCCAGACCAAGCTGAGCTGTTTCAGCTGGGGCAGATTGGAACTGAAATGTGTCTTCAGGCAGAATGGGGGAAAAATAATCATCCTGATGACATAATTGAGGAAAATCAGGGTCACAAGGCTGGATGGTGATCACTGCCAGACAGAGGTTACACATAATCTTTCTTGGCCACATCCACCAGAGCGCTGCAGGAAATCGGTTTCCTCCCCTTGGTGCACCCAGGGAACTATGCATTCAGGATTAAATGTGTTTAGTCCTGTCCTTTCCTACACATGGTCCTAAGAAGACACTCTTCAAAAAAGCAAGTTTGATGAAATTCTGGTGTGATTTATTGGGTGGGAATACACCAGACTCCAGCTGCTGTTCTTGTCCTTGCATGGTTTACCAATTTTAACACCTAGTCCAATGGCCTAAATTTGGCATGTCATTTAAAACCACAATGGCTGTGGAGAGTGAGAGACCTCCAGAAGAGCAACCTCCACTGAAATCTCCCACTGCTGACCACAGCAGGGACTGTGCTCCTCCACCCACCTCTCGTGTGCCACCTCCGGGCAGGGCTTGGACAGAGAAATCTGCACCTGGGTCTTTCTTCATCCTCATCTTTTTCTGTGGCACATATGTAAGTAGAACCTGGCTGGTTTAAAGCCCTTATGGTGAAAAACGCAATGTGCTCTTGCTGCTATAACACCCAACACTGAATTTAACAGCTCAGCAGAGAGGTCTCAGCCTCCTGAAAAAAAGCACATCTCTTCTCTTGTGGCAAAGGAGATTTGAAAAGCTGGTGAGCATGAACTGGAATTTTTCTGTTAAATGCAGCATCAAAGACTTTCATTAGGAGCTAAATGGATAAAAACAGTGCATGAAATTGAAGTTGATAATTAGCTAGTCAGTCCCAGTGAGGAGCTCATAACCACTTTGACCTTCAAGCTTTGTGCGAGGGTCAAGAGGAGAAGCACATCTCTCCAGCTGTGCAGCACAATGGAGCTCACATGGTTTTTACCTGAGGATATGGCAGTACAGTGAGCTAAGCCCTGGCAAAAAAAAATTTAAAAACTGCAGATCAAAGGTAATATATATAAGAGATTGGTCTTAAGCTGCCTGCCAGAAAATTAATGTGAAGAGCTAATTCCCTCAGAGATGCTCAGAGTCTTGTCAGCAGTGCCCCAGCATGACACCCAGGATCTGTAAGGGTTGTTTGGGTGAGGTTTTCTGTGTCTTTGTGGGTGGAAAAGACAGCACTGGTCTGTCTTTCAAAATCTTAATTTCACTTCCCTGGAAGCATGGATATTTCTTAGGCCATCACTGTTGATATTTCTCTAAAGAGAAGTCTGTCACTGCTATGCTGTGGCATCAGCCCACAGCCCCTGAAGCCAGTGGAAAGCCTTCCAGAGGACTTTTGCTCCGTCCTCTGGAGAGGGATGGGAATCCTGAATGGAGAAAGGTCTTTGCTCTATGATTCAAAGATTCACAGATTTTGGGATTAAGATGAACCATTAGATTATCTAGTTGGGCTACCTGTGCACCCTATACACCAGTTCACCTCTATATGCTGGCAGTGGGGTCAGGAACCTGCATTTCTCTCAAGTATCTCTTCCCATCTCATGTTGCAACTGGATAGAAGCATCTTTTACTGATTCCACATAATTACATTCTCTAGTACAGTCACTTCCCAGTCCTTTCTTTTATAAAATTTCAACCCCACATTTGCAGGCATTCTTCCCAGCCCATGAGTAATTTTTTATTGCTTTTCTTTATTGTCTCCTTCCTTATGAAATTGAAGTTGTGACTACCAGCACCACATATGCTTTCACAGGGGTGAACCATGTTCCTTACTCATCACCTGCCTGTTTATACAAGCAAGAATTACTTTTTTAGCTCTCCTCACCACACACTTGCTCATCACTGCTTCCAGAAGGCTGTCCTCTGTTTCTCACGCAGGGCCTGTGTTTCTTGTAGCTTATTTTGCTAAGTTTTGCTCTTGACTTGTACTCTAATGCTTTTTGTTTTAAGAAGCCTGGTGTACTAGAAGAACCTGCAGATAAATCTTCTGAGACTTACATTTGCACCAAAACTTGTGCCAGCCATTAATTTTTATCTGTAGTGATTTCATAGCTATTTCTGGTCTGATCTCAAGACTCTCAATTTAGGGTTTAAAACCTGAAAACATCCTTTGTTTTTATTTTCTGTGAAGTTACTCAGGAACAGCTAGCACGAAGTCACACAATAATTTTGAGTAGCAAAGGTTTTAGGATGGTTTTGTGACCACGAATCATCAAGTCAAACAGTCTACAGAGTCAGCATAAGCAGATTTTTTTCCTGCGGTATCAGGATATGGTGGGTGAGCAAGAGAACAGCAGAAGGGCAAAAGCCTGAGTGGGAGCCAGCCCAGCCCACTGCCAGTACTGTGCCTCAGGGTGCACTGTAATCTGCACTCCCCCCAAATGCCATGCGTAGGAGAGGCGGGGATGCTTTTAAAACAACTCTAATTGCAGTTACAGGTATGATGTGTCAGTCCAGAGTTATGATTTACCATTTCCCAGAAAAATCATGGTTGGTATCTGGGACATAAAATCACGTAGAAAGCAGAGGTGGGACACAGGTGGCAGGCTTTTGCCAGGCAGTGCTGGCAGGAGTTACTGGGATATGTGTGTGAAGGAGAGGCTCTGAGTCACATGAAGAAAACTGCAGTGAGAGAAACCACCATTGGCTGAATAAATAAATTTAACATGCTGTAAAGCATCCTGGTCACTTGCTCTAACTAAGCTACAAAAACCCAAAACTAAAAAACCACCACCAACAAAAAAATCCTAGTTGTACCTAATTGAGATATTGCAGATAAAATTTCACCAATGCCTTCTAAAATAGCATATTTGCTTTCCTATTTTTGGTACGGATGTGTTTGAGATTACTTTTGGGTTTCTCACGGTTTGTTCACTGCAGTTGCCTTCTCGTCAGCTGGCTTTTCAGTCATTTACTTCAGAAAAGCTCTCTGCTGACAGCAAAATCTTTTGTCAATTGAATCTTTAATCATATCCTATTTTATCCAGATGCTCTGATTTCTCACTGCATGGGCAAGAAATTCTTAAATCACCAGCCACATCAGAGAAGGTACCTCCCTTATAATGCCTTTCAATCCTAACTGCATTTATGACCCAAGTTTAGCCAGCTGTCTATAACATTTCTTCTGTTAATCCCCTCCTCCTCTTCACCAAGCCCCCTTTCAAATGCTTCACTTAAGTATAGACAGGCATGATTCACTTAATTTTCTTTGTCTCAGAAAATTAATTATCCTACCAAGGAAAGGTCATTTAAGTCGTGTGCTGCATTTCTTCATTTACCTGCTTCCAGGTAATTCTTTTGTTCCATTCTGAGGACCTGTGGTTGATTGAGATCAGATGAACATGCTTGTGTTTCTCCATGTCACAATTTTCGCATTTCTAAAACATAGTTATTACCTTTGCTGTTCTCTATTTCCATAATATCACTCCTAAACTGCAAATTTTATTTAAAACCTTTGCTACCAAACCTGGTGTTATTTGGTGATCCTTTCAAAGTTGAGTGATGGATGTTATACATTCATGAATTCATAAACACCTGAGCTTCTTGTAGTTAACATCATTTGTGTTTGTATTAACTGTACTGTTAACCTCACTGTCTTTCTCTCCAAGCTCTTGAAAACAACATGTTTACTTAGGTTTTGGAAGCAAAGTTACAAAATCTTTAATGTTCACCCCATAATGCTCAACTTTTTTACCTCTTCATTTTTTGTGTAACCGGTGAAGGTGTTATCCTTTCCTCACAACCTTTGAAGTCTAAAGTTCACTCGGGGTTTGCAAAATCTTGCTTTTACCTCTATAACTTTTCAGAGAATTTCCTTGCTTTCATTTTCCTATTTTTGTCTCTCTGTTTCCTGTTTGTCTCTAGGATTCTTCACCTTGGATTATTCATCCAGTTATGTTAGCAGTCCTTCTCTGCTAGTTTTTCTCTCTTCTTTCTTGGAATAGAAGTTTAAGGTATTGTCTAAAGTTGGTTGAAACTTGCACACACACATTCAAACTGTGAGATCAGCTGTCTTTGATAATTAGTTCCTTTTGTCTGTTAAGGCTTCTTCCTTTTAAATAAATCATAAAAAATCTTACTTAGCAGCTTTTCTTTGCCTATACTGCCTTTTAACTGAAAGGTAACTGACTCATAATCCACCCCTCCACAAATATTTGCCATGGGCACCTGTTGTATAACCCAAGATCCTTCATTCCTGTTTTTTCAGTCTTCCTCTTATCCTCATTCACTCCTTCACAGAAATACCATCTCACTGGAACATCTGACTCCAAGAGCAGAAATTCCTGACCCAGTTAATGGAGCCCTGCAACGTAAGCTAAGCCCATACACTGATGCTGAGCCAAGGGACAAGGTACATGGATGCATACATGGGAGCTGCGTGTCAGAGCCCCTGCCACTGCCAACAGCTCCTGCTGCTCATTAACACAGAGCTCTGCTGTCAGCAGAGCCTGCAGAGCTGTTTGGGAGGCAGGTGCAGGTGACTTGAACAGCTCTGTGCTCTTTGCTCTCATCCTGCTAGTGAAGCAGATGCATCCAGACACCCCTGAGGATCCCACCTATGTTTGAGAGGCTTTTCCAGAAAGGTGTGGTGCTCTTGTGTCATATCTACAAGCTTAGTGAAGATGTTTTAGATGACCTTTGGTGTCATAAATAGTTTCACGCAGCTACACTTAAGCAACTGAATCAAGCTCCATCTTTCCAATAAATATGTGGGGTCCTTTGCCACCTTTTGTTCATGAAGGCACCTACATTCATACGCCCACATTTTTATGTCAGGAGTCTGGAGAAGACTGAAAAAGGTTTAGGATGTTCTTAAAAGTGTTTCCTGCATAAGAAGTTTCTTTTGCTTGCCTTCAGATATTGTTCCTGATAAGAAGAAATTTAAACTAAGAGGTGAAAGGGAAGACTGAAAGTGTCTCTCCTACACATCCCTTTGTGCAGACCGCAAGAGGAAAGCAAAGCAAGGGAAGACACAGCAGTGGCAAGGAAAGCAAGGCAAAGAAAGATACAGCAATAGAGAAAGCAATGTCAGTGGTAGGACAAATTCCCAGATGAGATGAAAAGTACAAGTATTTTTGAGAAAGTGGGTAAAGTACTTGGCGATATGAGCCAGCTGAGTCATGCTACAGACCTGAGTGCGATGAGACATTTTTCTGTAAGAAGGATCTAGAGGATTTTACCTAGTTCAGTGTGAACTCTTGAAACCTCCCAAGTTATATCTGTTCTGTAACTGATGATCATGGATTTTAAACCAGTGAGGAGGAGGAGGGGCCAAACACAAGAGAGAGAGAGAGAACAGAAGAATTACAGTGAACCCTGGCATAAGAATACATAAGTCAATAAATTGCAGACTGGAAATTAAGGAGATGTCCTTGCTTATTACAGCTATGAAGTTGAAACTGGTGGGTTCCAGAAAACCCCACTAACTTTGCAGAAGGGAACATGACCAGCTCAGGGAAGGTAATGTAGGATGTGATGGCAGAAGGCTTTCCTTTGGCGACTATTAGGGTGCATTTTATGAGCCCCAATATCAGTCCCCACTCTAGGCAGCATGGAGGTGAAACAAGGCTTTTTATCTTGCCTGCTTTGCAACAGAGATGCAGTCCAGAGTCTGACCAGGCTGGCAAGCAGTAGTGCTGCTGGCACCTTCCCTTTCATTGACAGGGGAAAAAAATCATGAACAGCGTCACTGACAACACATCAGGCCACGGACTAATGTTTATTTGCTTTTTCCATTTATGTTACTCAATAAGGAATGTTAATGGAAAGTTGTTTAAGCTTAACAGGCAAAAGTTAAACCCTTATTCATGGGGGTTTGGAACATTTTTGTTTGAAACTTCCTTCTTGTTCCTCTCACCCACTCTCTCTCTCTCCCCTTCTTTCCTATTAAACTGAAGTCAATTTCCCTTATAAAGTCCAAGGTTTTCAAACCCAGCCTAACGTTCATGATTGCTATCTTTCACTGAATAAACATAATACTTTATACCTTCTGTAGGAGTCACAGACTTCTCTTATTTGCAGGGGAGAGTGTAAGCAACATTTGAAAAATTGCTTTGTGCACAAAGGCCAATTAAAGCTGGAAACAGTGAGAACTGGGCTGCTCAATCCTCATCCTTTATCAAGAACTGAGGACATAATGAAACCTGACATATCTGGCTTCGTTCCTTGATGAGCTCCTGATTTCAGGGCTGCACAAAGAGGAGCCAAACAAAGGCAAAATGGACCATATACCCAGGGACTGATCCTGCAAAACCTCAGGTAGCTCCTAGATGCTTTATATAGAATCAGGTCCTCAGTGCCACAGCCAATAACAAAGACATAACACATTCAGACAGGTAGCCAGGAGCCCTGGGCAATGAAGAAAACTTGTCCTATGAGTAGATATGGGAATGTGACTCTGACAGATAGAATATCCACAAAGCACTGCTGAGAAAGACAGACATTCCTCATCAGGTATTGACCTGAGATCAAATGCTCCCCCAGAGATGAAGCCCCTTTTCACAGGTCACTTGGAAATGTCCTAAAGGGAGGGGATGCTACCCTGGGTTGCCATTTGGTGTGATTTAGCCGGAACAAAATACTCCCTTTGAACCTGTAAGCCCTGTGTTTGCTCTGACACTGATATGCATTCCTGAAGCCCATTGAAGAAAACAGAGAAATACAAGAGAGCCAGAACTCCTGATTGAAATGTCTCCTTTGGCCTGTTAAATCAAAATAAAACAGAGCAGAAAAATGCACACTAACTGAGATACAGGAGTTTAATGTGCCCTTCTAGACACATATGTTTCCAATGTATTTTATAACAGCCACAACAAAATGCAATTACTTGGCGTGGGCAGGCGGGCCCCTGGATGGCCCAATAAAAGTCCAGACAGGCTGTGCAGACCAAGGCTGGGGCAAGGCCCTCTGCCTCCCTTCCCATTTGCATGGTTGTTCCCTGTCCTTGCGTGTTGTTGCTGATACAGGGCTGGTGCAGGCAGGGGTGTGAAGATGGAGAGACCTGGAGGTGATGGAGAACAGATCCCACAGCTCCTTGCTTTCCCACCTGACAGCATCCCCAGGTCACAGCTGCTGCTGGCAAACTTGCATTCTGCAGAGGGAGAGAGTAAAGAGCATTTGAGTTTTAGGGGGGAGGCATGAGGGCTCAGCTGCATTATTCAGTCAGCCCAATGAACAGAGTCTGCTCTCTCTTCCCCACATTAGGGAATGACCATTCACAGCAGAAACAAAGACTGCACTTAAGTCTCTTGGGCATCAAGCAATTGCTCTGACAATCTCATCTTCATTTTCCAGTAAACTGAGCTTGTGAGTCTATACAGGTCCTGACCACTGCAGCAAAGTCGTGTATTTGTCCAGAGGACTGGGAATGATGATGCGTTTGGAAAGGAATATGAAGACAGCCTGTGAATTTCCCTATCTGTGGCTGAAGAAAGTAAAGGATTTCCTTTTCCCTCTTCCACACATAATGCTTACTTCTAAGCAAAGTGCAGATTTACTTAAATTAAGGGAGCACAGTAAGAAGCAGATTTTATGATAGCTGCACACCATATTACATTGTACCTGCAATGGCAGACTGATACAGTGCAGAATTCTGTTTCCTAGAAAAATCAGATGCAATCCCAGGTCATGCTGACTTTCCAAGTGTTCACAAGTACAAAGAAATGATGATGTGCAGTCATGAATCACATCCTATTTACAGCTCTCATAAAAGCCAAACCCCTCAATGATCTGAAGATTAAAAGCCCCTGTGCCCCAGGATAAAAGTTCTATTCAGGCAATATTCAATAAACTGATTTCCAAGGCCTGCTTGTTGAACTTAGGCTTGCAGGATAGGACTTGCCTAGGACATTGCTTATTTTCTTGGCTCTTCTTGAAGACTTGGGCACTGCCTTTTATTTCAAGATTTAGGTGCTGCTTTTATAAACATGCCTCCTGAGAAATTTTTTAGTCAATAAAGTCTCTTGTATTTTTCTGCTAACTAGGCACTGAAAATCCAGTTACTGTCAGGTGTTCACCTCTTAACAAGAGCTGTGTTTTTGAGTGAGACTTGGTGTTACACAGCCTCTGTGCACCTCTGCCTTTTTAAAAATTCATTTGGGTTCCTCATCCAGCATCTCAGTTCCAGTCAGTTCTGCGTAATAATAATCATTCATTTCATCGATCTCTGCTGCATTTCTACTCAGGGTAAATAATAAGGCAGCTCTGTGTCGTGGATTCAAACCGAGACTCCAGCTCTAGCAGTGATTGAAAGGTCCCATGGGGGTGTGGAGAAGTCAGAGACAACAGCACATCAATTATGAAGCCCTGCACTTTATCTACTGCTGGCAAAAGAAAAGGTTAATTACCTAAAAATAAAGCAACTGTATCCTGGGGTAGGAGGGTGAACTGGGAGGAGGGGCCTGGAACAAGCAGGACAAAATTGTGATCTACAACACTTCAAAACTGAGGCTGAATAAGGAACTGTCCAGTATAACCTGTCACCCACAGGAAAATCAAATTACATGGCTGAAAACCCTGGACTGAAATAAATGGACTACGTCATGTCTTTTAATAAGCCTTTTCTGGTTCTGACAGTGAAAGCAACAGGTGCCCAGGAGCCACAGACATTCTCATATCCACTTAGTTACTTGGGGGCTGTATGTGTTTAAATGACTATTGCACTGCAGCAAGCCAGAGACCTGAGCAGTGAGTTCGGAGCTGAATTTCTTTAATATTTCTGCTGCCAGTTAATTTTTAGAGATATGAGTTTGAAACCATATTTCCAAAGCACTGTTATGTTTAGTGCTTTTGCTCTAATTCTTGCTCATTATGTTCTTCATATTTTTGGTCAGGGCAAATACACATACCAGTAGGTGGGTGCTTGAGAATTCCCACAGGGTCACAAGAGCAGGTCTGCAGGAGGGGATGGCTCCCCTTCACGTCATTCCTCTGGCAGCCTTCTAAGCACAAGTGGCTACTCATCCTGTTGACATAAGGAGAAGGAATCAGTGGGTAATGCAATGCTATACAGACAGTCTTGCTCCACTGAACATTGGATGGGATGCATTTGTTTTAATTTTTAAAGAACCATAAGTTGTCTTTCTGAACACAGACTTTTCCCAGTCAATCATCTGGGAATATGACAAAAACCACACTCAGTCCTCTGGGACCAAATGTACCATAGCTGGTGTGGTGGGCTGTTGGAGTCACTGAGCCTGCTCCTGAGTCAGGGAAAATGGCTGAGGTTGGTTGGTGGAAAAACTCAGGGAACTGAGAAATCTTCCCCCGTGTTTCTGTAAAGGAACAGCCTCTCCCTCAAGTCTCCGCGGTTGAATTGTAACTGTACCCCAGACTCTGTAAAATCCTACATCTCCCGGCAGCCTGTGTGGGGATCCTTCCCCAGCCCTCTGTCCCGCCCGGGTTCCTCTGTCCTGCCCCCTTTTCCCTCTCCCTGTTGGTGTTTCTCCTGGGTCCCACCCTGTGCCAGCCCCGTTCCCCCATCACCCAAGATGATATGCAGAAACAAAGCAAAACTAAGGAAGACATATGCTCTACTTCCAAACAGCAGGCAATGTCCAGACACTTGCTGGGAAGTAGGGTTACAGTGTGCCAAGTGGCTGCTTCGGGAGACAAACACCTCAGTAATGAATCATCTCCCCAACCCATTTTCTATTACCTTTTATTGCTAAGCACAATGTCATATGGTATAGAATATTCCCATGGAATATTCCTTTGGATTGCTTACCGGCCCTTGGGGGAGTTGGAAAGACAGCTTTGGTGCTGTGTGGGTGCTACTCAGCAGCAGCCAACACGTGGTGTGTCACCAACACCCTCCTAGATCCAAGTGCAAAGCACAGCACTTCCAGGGGGAATGTTAACCCCTTCCCAGCCAGAGCCATTACCTGGGTGTCAGTGGTCACATCATATGGGACACCTTCATCTCATATGTGTTTGATGTGTCCCTGACAAAAGAGGAGTAAAGGAACTAGGATTAGTTTGAAGTTTTGGCTGGCCGGGATCACTGCAATGCCACCCTGTGTGCATGGACAAACTCACAGTACAGGTATGAACAGCTGTATTTTTTCAGAGGCATTTCCCTGACAGATGTATGTACTCATTATGTCTGCAAGTAAGAGCCCTTTTATTTAAAGACATCCTTACAGGCTTAAGAAGTCATGCCCACCTTAGAGATGTTGTCATACATGTGATGAGCTAAACCACGGCAACATGCAGAATTCTTGTATGTAAAGTTCCTACAGAAAAAGAAAATCATCTGATCTTAAACTTTTGCATGATTATTCATTTCATGGGAGACTTGTTACCATATTATTTGGTAACATGTGCCTGTAACTGAAACCCTGGAGGTGTGAACACTCTCCTACTGTTCTGCTGCAGAGTTACGTCCTTTCCCAGCTAACACAGATTGCTGGAAAGGTCCAGACAGATCCTCCTCCTTCTCATTCCTAAATATACAGCCCCTAATATACAATGGAGAACTACTCTTTTTCCATCTAAAGGCCCACAGAAATGAATTCAGCTCACAGCTGGGGCACTTAGTGTTTAAGGTTAGGGATTGCAACAGCCATGCAACAGGGAATAGTTTGCTGTTTGCCAGGTGCCTTAGACACATTCTCCTCATCTTTAACATCAGTCTAACACAAAGCAGACACTTGTGCCTGTTTACAGAGCCTAAATGCAAACAACACCGTGAAAGGACCTAGAGACAGGGGAAGAAGACAAAAGCACAAGCACTTATTTGCTTATCAGCAGCTCAGCTCCAAGAACTTCTTTCACTCTCACCTAATGAGCCGTATCTAAGGACGCACTTTTGACCTAAGATTCATGTCTTTAATACTCTTTCCTGACAGAAAACCTCAGTTCATTCACTTCTCCTTCCTTAGAGACCCCGGGCTTCTCTTTAAGTCACTTCTCACTCCTGGGATTATTGGTAGTAATTTATTTGGGGAGCATTTTCCACAGTGCTGCCCCAAGGCTAGTGTCTGCCTTCAGCTGTCTAAGGATACTGGTGGCTTTTTTTGGTGGGCATGGGCCATCCTTCCCAGCCTGGTAGCAAATAGATATTGCTGATAATGACCTGGCTGAACTGCCAGCAAATCATTAACCTTTGTTAGGGTAAAATGCTTTCCCACATGGGGAAGTCATACTCGAAGCTCATACTGCAATCTACTCAATGTGAGTAAGTCATTTCCTGCAACACACACCCTGACAAGAATGCTTTATATAAAGAAATATAAACAGATTCAACAGTGCTAAACATAACAGTAATTACTACTTTGGGGTCTTAATGTTGATACCATTCTAAACTGTGATGAGACTGGTCTCATCTAGGTCAGGAAATTCAGGGGATTTTTTGATTTTGACCCTTCTCCCTGTTGGAAGTCATTAGCATCTGTCTGTGTCCTGGCCAAGCATCTGCTGACAAGGGAGTTGTTTGTTCCTAAAAGAGTTTCTTTTTCTTTAGAGAAGCTGTTGATTTAGAAGCCACTGACAACCCATCAGGAACTTTCTGAGTGATGGCTAACCTTCACTTCAGAGGCACAGCTGCTGATTTAATACTCTAGCTGGAGGTGAGAGTAAATCCACGACATCTTGGGGCCACTTGAGCTACTTGAATGTAGTGATATTTGTGGTGTTTGCAGTGGTGCTGGAGTGGGGTGGTGACATGAGGAAAAATATCCCTTTTTTAAACTCTGTATGTTTTAACTAGACTTGCCTTCTTTGGTGTAGGAGGAGTATTAAACTCATGAACACAGCAGTCCATATGCTTCAGCCACGTGAGCTAAATGTTTATGTACATGGGAGGGTGGGGTCATCTCACTGAAATGTGGTCAGTTTAAGTCAGGTGTTGTTGGCTCTGCCATAATCCCCCCTAAGACAGGGCCCTACAGAGAGTGGTTCTCTCTGCTGCTCCCAGATACCGTGGGAAGGTGGGGTGCACTGCCCTTTTTGGGAACCCTTTGAGTTGTAGATGGGGTATCCCTTGACAAGGTTAGAGAAACAAATGCTCACAGAGGTTGGGAGCCTTTTGTCTTCTTTATGAGGTACCAGCACGAGTGATCACAACCCAGCATTTCATGGCTGCTAAAATGGCCAGGATTTTTTGTACAGAGAATTTCATCAGTCACATCCCTCCTTTTTTATTATTATTTTTTCATAATTACTATCACTGGTGGTCTTACTCACAGGTTTGCCAGGAAAATGGTGGGTCCCTGAAACAGCCACTCTGCTGTGGGACAAAGCATTTACAAAGAGAAATATCTCCCAGCTGTTCCAGTGCCCACTGTCAGTGCCAGCTGCTCAGGGTTGCACGCTAAAGTTGCTGAGAACAGCTACTGAGAGAGAGGGATTTTCCGAGAGCTACGAGGGAATTAAGTGTCTGGATTCCTTTCACATTCCACAGGTGCCAGTCCGATGAGTTGTGCCTCCAGGTTCACTTTCCAGTTCAGCTCTGGTACTGGGAAAACACTCCACTGAGAGGAATATACCCACTTGCCAGCTGGTCAGAGGGTGCCAAGAGCAACTTCAGCAGGGTTTATCAGACAGACAGCCAGGGCACTAGTGCAGAACCATCTCAGGAATCTCAGCACTGTTACCACAAACCTATCTTCAGTTTTGATTTTGAAAATATGTTCTTCTTGTGCAGGAGAAACATCGGATAAACCATGCAGTCCTGCCTCTCCCAGGAGAGAGCCAACAACTACAACAGCTAAAGGTACCTCTTGGCTAAGTTTTTCATATTTCAGCATGGTAACAGCTGAACACTCAAATGCACAACTGAAGAGAGATGGGGAATTACATGGAAATGCCTCCAGATGGTCTTTGGAGGTATTAGCCCTGTTCTTGCCTTGGCTAAGGAAGGCAGCCAGTGGCACCAGGTGCTGTGCATACCGTTTGGTAGCTCAGGCACAGAATTCTAGGAGGCTCCTAAGGTGCCATGTGTCTCCTTACCTCTGAGAAGCCCTGCTAGCCTGGTGGGGCAGCATCCAGCAGCAAACAGGATTCAGGGCACTTCCAGGCTCTTGTCCTGCCTAATGCATGAGAGATGGAATCAGACAACCTCTCAAACAAAAAGATTCCAAACCATACAGTTCCAGGCAGCAGCCAAGACTCTGTAGCTGGAGCCATACAACTCATCTCCTCTGCTTTGGAAGGAAGGTACATGCAGCATCTGCCCTGCTGTGTTCTACATTTGTTATTCAGGTAACAAAACATATTAAGAGCAAAAGAATGTAAATGCAGGCAGGAGAGGATGAGCCAGAGCACTGCAGATGTACCTGTTTGTCTCCATTAACTCTAACAAAACTCACTGGTGGCCCCAGTACCAGAAATCAGGTGACATAAAAGTCCCACTCCAGCTGTTCATGGGCAATGTGATACTTAAGCAAACCTCAGCTTGAAGCTGGCTGTTGAAAACTGATAATTCAAAATAAGTGGGAAGCCAGGAGTAAAGACAGGATCTTCATAATTTTTGGCTTGTATTGTATAGTTAGGTACACTGTAGATACAAAGTCTTTAAATATGGTTTATATTAACTCTGTTTCCTCCTGAGGGTGACTTGCCTGTGCAATCCAAGACAGATGGGAAGGCTTCAGTACTAGGCTGTGGTCATTTCAGAAGGGATATAGGAAATGAGCTTAACCTTTGTGTGTTGGAATGCAAGGTGCTACAGGGTTGATAATCAACCACAAATAAAAAAAAGTCAATTTAATGAGTGGTGACTTTACCATGCTTTCTAATGGAATGAATCACAAAATGGTTTTGGTTGGAAGGGACTTTTTAAGGTCATCTAGTCCAACCCCCCTGCAAAGAGACCCTTAAAGTAGGCCAGGTTGCTCAGAGCTCCTTCCAACCTGACCTTGAATGTCTCCAGGGATGGGGAATAAATAGAGTCAGGTAAGTACATTAGCCAATTCTATTGAACTTTTGGTCAAATTTTACCAGGCCTGTAGTTAGGCCACACTCATACTCTGTTCTGTTTGCCATTCCCATGCTCTTCTCTCCCCGAAGCTAAAGGGAGAAAGCTAGTTTAATTTCTTTTTCATAGAGTTTACCTGAAAAAGCCAGGATAAAAATTGCCAAGGATCTTATGACATTATCTAAGCTGTAGAGGTAATGGTAGCAATTGAACGGTAGGAAATTGGAAACGGCTGCTTATGAGATACACTCACATAATTCCTATGCGTGCTCCTAACTCATATTCTAATTAAATAAGAACTTAAAACTCCTGTAGGTGTTGTGCTCAGAGCTTATCTTTCCCTGAGCAATGCAACAAATAATTTCTTTGCAAATCAATGGGAAACACTAACTTCTAGAATATAAGGGTTTTTATTCAGTCACAGTTTATTTACACACCAAGTATTTTATAATATTTTGACTACAGAATAATTTGTATTCTAAATACACAAAAAACTTCAGAAAATTTTGTTTTTTTGCACAAAAAACTTCAGAAAATTAGAATATGTAAAAAACCTCATGAAAGAATCTAAAATTAAGTGAGAAGTGTTAAAATTAAATTCACTTGGGAATACAGTCAATTGATTAGGGAATTTTTAAATGCATATTCAAAATTTCCCTATAGTACATACTTCTCCCATCAGGGGTATGTCTTTATTTGTCTGTTGTTTTGGGTTTTTTTTTTTTGTTTTGGTTGTTTTTATTGTTGTTGTTTGGTTTGGTTTTGTTTGTTTGTATTTTGGGGGGAATTTTTGTGGGAGGTTTTTTTGAGACATATTTACAAAAAAAAGATTTGCTTTTCTGAATAAGAACAACAACAACAAAAAAATTAAAATGCACATCCCCCCTGGGACTGGAAATCTCATCTGTGGAGAGGGAGAGAGATTGAAAAAGACTTTTTGTGATAGTTACTCTTGGATTATTCAGTGTCTGTCTTTGGGGAGAGCTAGTGTCGTACACTGGTATTTGTCCTTGTTTTGCACTCTGTGTGTGGGGAGCATTTGTTTACCTCCTGTATGAAGTCTACAGAAATGCAAACACAACTGATGTCCATGCACCAGCTCTGTGGACTCTAGATCCTACTAGTAAAGAGCATGTAACCCAAACCCTTTTAAATCTGGGGGTGGGGGTGGGAATCAGTCTGGAAATTTGATTTGCCTCAAATCAGCCATAAAGCATTAAAAAGCACAAACTTCTTAATTTATACAATCTCAAAACTGCAGGCATTTCTAATATCATTTCTACCCTTTATTCAGTGGTGACAAGTCCTGAGGGGGTGAAGGAGTAGGTTGAAGCAGTGACTCTTGGTGCACCCTCTGCCCGAATTATCACTTAATCAACTCTAGCAGTGTCAAAAAAGAAACGCAGAAATGTCAATCCATTTTCAGGTCTTGGCTCCCTTCTGCCTCAGAAGGCCCCTTTGTTTCAAGAATTTTAAAAACATTTTCTGTGACTCTGAGCTTTTTCTTATTACTATTTTTTATCTCTTTCTGCTACTACAAGTTTTTGTCCTTCAATATTTTTTGTACATGTTCCCAGAGAACAACCTGTTAAAGCCCAGTGCTGCTTCTGAGTCGTTTCCCAGACTGTTTGTCTCTTGACTGGGGCAAAATAGGAATATTAAGCATGATGAGCAATGAAGATAATTGAGCAGAGCAAACAAATCTTCATTTCTTTTGAGAGAAAGAGAAGAGAAAATGGACTTGGATTTACTGGATCATAGGAGAGATGAAGAAAACAGAAAGCTATGCTTATCCCAGAGATGGAAGTCAGCCCCAAATCCTCGGCTTTGCAGAAGTTGATAGTTGCTGATGAACTTGCTTTTGTTCCGGGCTACAACAGTAGCTTCTAGCCAACTCCCTGACTTCTCTGGGAAGCCTGTCCTGGTTGCTACTCCTCCCACTGGCAGTGCTGCCTCATCATTTTAAGCGTGTGTAGCTAGCAATGCTTCATGGCTCCCTTGCTATGGCTCTGCATTTGGAAACATCAAGGACAGTGATGTGCAAAGGAAGCTACGCCAGTGTTAGCATCTTCAGTGGCACGGGCAGAAACAGGAGGGTGAGAGGTTAACCACACTTCTCGTGGATGGTGCTGGGGGAAGAGGAGTGGAGGAAAGGAGTACTCACACTGACTTGGGCCCAAACATCTGAGAGGCACCTGGTAAAAAAGATTTGTATGCAGAGGTTGTGAAGAGCAGGAGCCAGGCGTTAACGGGATGTTTCTATAATGTGAAATTAAAGTCTGCCCTGCCCCTTGCCAGCCTTTCAATGCCTATACCATTGTTACTTTGCATACAACCTATATTCTACAGTGGATTAAAAATGACACTGGGTGAACAGAATGTGGGCTAGTAGAATGTTCACACTGCAGTGTGGAAACTACAGAGCAGTTGTGAACAGTGCCACAGGGAGTTACTTCACCCTCTCATCATCCTCCATCACTGCTCTGGAGGTTCCAGGGTCTTTCAAAACCTCACACAAAGCCCTTGCATGTACATGTACATCACTTCAATAAGAGTTGAAGGGTTAAAATGTTATCTAGCCCTGAAACAGACATGAAGAAAACCAAGATCTTGTTCATACTTGTTTGGATGTGGCCAACACTCCTGACTGCTGCTACCAGGAGACTTGTTGGCAGGATTACAAGGAGATAGTGCTGGATGTCATTCAGCACAGAGCTGTGAAACAGGAAAGCTGTGAAGCTCAGTGCCTGTTCTGAGCCTCCAGTATGAATTATTCTGCCATTGTAGGAGCTTGTGAAGTGCTGAACTGCAGCTACATACAAGTTCAGGAGAGAAGCTGGAGCTCCACAGCAGCTGCATGGATTTGACAACACTTCCAGGCTGTATTTGTCTCTGTGCTGAAGTCTGTTCTCCTCAGACCCAAAGTGGAGCCTGAGAACTTCTGTCTTAACCAGGAAGGGACAACGATTATGCAGCAATTTATTTACAAACACTCAGCTGCAGCACTTCACCCCCATACCTGTGGCCATGGCCTTGTGGTCAAAAGGACCCTCAAGAGCTTTCCAGACATGTTTCCATCCAGATGCAGTTACAGAATGTGATCTACTAACAGGCCTGCCTGCAGTAAGGTTTGCATATCCTGCAAGGGGGGATCCAGTGCTACAGCATGCCTTTTGGAAGCTAATTTCAACTAGCACCTTCCAGAGCCTTGAAGCAGCAGGAAGCACCAGGTTCTTCCCACAGAAAGCCTCCTGTGTGTTGTCCAGGTCTGTCACCTGCATGTTGGGAAGACAGAATTCAGCTTATTTTTACCAACATTACCTATGGCTGGGTGGCATTTGAGTCCCAGACTCATTACTAAAAGGCAGCAAAGTCTTGGGAGACAGGAATTTTGCTCTGCCTTCAACTTCTGGGATTTCTACAGGCTTGAGAATTTCGGCTGAGATGGGTTTCCTGTGTCTGACTCTCAACACCTTCAAGTATTACCCACACAGAAGCCTCACATTTCCAGAAGGTGGGAGTTTTTCCTTGCACAGCTGTTGCTGAAGCTTAACCATGCAGTCATCACTTTAAACCAACAAAATGAAACCTCTGTTTATTTCAGACTATCTCCATGCTTGGGAAGGGCTAGGATGAAGCACAGTCCCTGATCAGACACTGGCTTCCTACCCTGAGACTTATAAACAGCTGGTCAGGTCTCCTGCCAGCATCAGAGTGGAAGAGAGGACTGTCCTGCCTTGCTTTAATCCCAGTGCTCCCCAGAGAAGTAATGGTGTGGCTGCTGACCCTCTCCATCCTCGTTAGGCCCTGAATCAAGCACTCCTTAAACCTTAGTTCATGTAAATAAATGATTACTATGGAATTGGAATTGCAAATTCTAACTACCAATAAAGATAAGAATCCAGAATTTTGGTGAGTTATTGATGATGTAGATAAATGGCCAAATAAGCCAGCAAAGCTTTAAAATGAGATGGTAAATAAAGCTGTAAGACTTACTTGGAAGAAAACCCTTTACTAAGTCTTTCCATTTACTTTGTAGGTCTGTCTCATGGGTGTTTGGGTGATTGGAACAGCACCCACCAGATCCATTAATTGCATCAAATCCAGGTGCTTGCTTGAAGCCAACATTTAACTATGTAAATTAACATTTTTGTGCTCAAGGTAAATTCCAGCAGCTACTCACGTGTACCAGCAGCTGCAACTACTCTTTGTTTTCACCCAAACAAGTTTTTGCATGTGCATCTGTTGTGCCTTTTTATGAAAATGTTCTTTATAAATATTTATTTTATATTTTAATAACTTCTATTTACACCTCTCAATAAAACCAAATTACCACTGCAGCAACTGGTTCAACACTGACAAATACTTAGGCTGAGATGTAACAGATATTTCTCTGCAGTGAATGCCAGCTTAAACTATGCCTACCCCCTTGCTTCTTCTAGAAGTATCTGTCAATACTATAATTATTGCTTTTTCTTCTGTAGCCAAGTAAATATCTTTAATTAGACTCAATTAATGTGGATTGTGCCTTACATGGAGGCCTGAATTTGGATCGTATCTCTACAACTTCAATTTTCCTATCATTGTATCATAATTATCATGAATGCCTGGATCTGTAAATTGGTGTTGCTAAAACTTAGATGATTTCTCAGATTCATGCAGCAAGGATAAAAAAATAAGATAAAATTGCCACCTCAATCACTTTAAAAAAACCTTACCTTTCTGAAGTTATATCCAAGAGTAATGGCCTTAGCAGTCCCACCACTGACCCAGAGGCTAATTTGTTGTTTTGTTAGCCAAGACACCCTTAGCTTGTCAATTCATCCTTCCTGATAGATCAGTGAAACACAGAGGGATTCATGTTTTCCAAGGGTTTCCTTCAGCATAACAAATAGCCAGGGCCAGCTCCACCTATGCCAGATGGTGCTGTGCATGAACATCCCTCCCTTGCTGGTTATCCGCAGGGACCCTGCTGCCCTGCACAGCCCTGCCCCTGCTCAGTCAGTCTGAAGCAATTACACATGGGTATCCTGTTTGTTGAGATGTGCCACGGGGCACAGTTTCACCCCGCAGGCTGCTGCACACATTTCCCTCAGCCTTCAGGTGGGAACCAGTCAGAGTGCTCAGTGCTTTATCTGTAGCCGTGACTGCCCACACCTGATGGTCTCTGAGTTGTATGTAGGGTTTGTGAAGGGAACTCAAGTAAAGATCTTGGTTAGGAGAGCAGCAGAGGTGGCAGATTTACACAAACCATGCAGGTTTTATTACACTGATACCAACCCCCATGTCCAAATCACATCGGCTGTTGTGGTCACTCATTTCAGTCAACTGCACAGAGCTACTTCTGGGAGCTTCTAGGACAAAACCTGTTTCCAGGCTCAGAAGCCAGTTTTCCCACCACCTCATGGTGGGTTAAAGGCTTTCCAACTAGATTAAATTTTAGCCTGAAGATGCTATATCTGCAAGCTCCCGTAGAGAGAACTTTTACTGCGGGAAGTAACCAGAGATTACTGGTCTTTGGGGAATTTTTTAAGTGTGGCTCTTCATTGAAACAGGCTAGTGCACAAAACTGAAGATGATTTGAAAGGCTTGAGTATTGCTGAGTTGTTGTGGTTTAGAGTTGATATGTCTAAGAGTCTTTTCCTGGTTTGGCTGGGTTGTTCTGCTATTTTAAATAGCACCGGTGTCTCCCAGGGGAGAGGATGGACTTAGTTCTCCCTGTTAATGATTGCCACTAATAAATACTCAGTGGCAAACAGTGGCTAGACTGGAGGGTGCCCTGTAGTCCTGCAGACTGATATTCCCCAGAGATGCCACTACTGCCCACTAAAGCACAAATATCAGTCGTTGCTGGAAAGAGCAGATTCCAGTTGTCCTGGGCTTCCCCACATAAATGCAGAGCAGCTGGACCAAGAGCAGTGGGCTCCTAGCAGTGAGCCTGTGAAGAAGCTGTGGGATGGCTGCTGGAGCTATTGGGAAGTCACCGAGGTCAGTGGTTTCCCAGTCAGAAGAGAGTGCAGGGCTGTGCACTGCGCTGGGTAAACAGAAACGAGCTGCTCTGTAAGGAATGCAGGACAACACAGGGAGTCAGATAAATTCCTAGAAAGAAAAATAGGGCAAAAATCTAATTTTTTATGACTCCTTAATTCAGCAGATTTTGCACTGCAGAAGGCAATGACGGCAGTGCCGGGAAAGGCTCTTCTGGTGCCTCCACAAGAAACCAGAGTGAACAAAGGCAAGCTGCTCTCTCCCCTGCCTCTCTGCAGAGCCTCAGCATTGCTCCCCTGATGCTGGAAATAAAAACAACACCTGCGGGAGCTGAGCTGCCTGGAGGCACCATCGGCTCTGCTTGATTTGTTTGCTGGCTCGCAGGCAATCTGGCAGAGCCCTTCCACCTGCCAGACTGCGGGGGCTCCTTGTGTCCTGCCAGCAGTGCCTTGAGACCTGCCAGCACCCCACTGCTGCTGACCCAGCAGAGCAGCCACTGGCCTGGATGTGCTGCAGCCTCCCACTGCCCACACTGCTGAGGCTCTCCAGCATGGCCAGGAGTGTGACCAACCTCTAACTCCCCTCTGGTGAGCTCAGGGTGGGCACTGCTGGTCTGGTGAATGTGGAAATTAAAAGAACAAAGGTGGGTCCCCTGCTTCACGCTTCCTACCAGCCCCCTCTGCATCTTCCCCATCTCCAGGAGGTAGCATCCCTCAGGGAACTGCCACCCTGCTGACAGGGAATGACCAGGGACAGGTGTGTTTGCCTTTGAGCACATGCCTGTGCACATGTGTTGGCTTTCTGTGCTCCAAACCCAAGTGCCAAATGTGACAGCTCCACCCGGGTCTGGCTGGAAGTCCCTCAGGTAGCAAGTGGGAGCAGTAAAAAAATCAAGATTAAATGATGAATATAAATATTATTAATTTGCCTTGTTTATTAAATGCTCTCATCTCCACAGGTGAAGCTGAAGGAGCAGCCTCAGTTGCTTTGCAGCAGCTGCTGCAGCCTGGTCCTTCATCAGCCTCTTCACAGTGAGACAGCATCTTGAGTGGTGTGGCATTTCAGCTCACAGATGAGCAGCCAGTTGCTCTCCCATGGAGAAAAGGGAAGAAGAACAGGGAGAACTCTGTGGTTTCATCAAATTAGATTGATATTTGCCTCAGCTTTTGGGTTCCTCTGCAAAAAACCATCATCTGGAAATCTCACATTGGGATTATCTGAGCAAAACCTTGTTTGATAAGGAATTTGATAAGGAAAATGAAATACTTCAGGGTCTCTGAAAGGCAGAATGGGAAGTCTGTAGGCTTCTGACATGCAAAATATTAATAGCATTTGAAAGTTATATAAAAATCTCCAAACTTCAGACCCACTGGCAACACAAAAGCTTAATGTTTCTGCCCAGTCTCTGGTCAGACAGACAGTAGATGTTGGCTCCAAAAGCACAGATTCCTCCCCATGGCCTTGACATGAGACAGTTTTGGGAAACATGGCTCCCCTCTCTCTGCCTCCCTCTTCCCCCAGGCACTTTTTGTCTCATCCCTGTGGACTTCCCCTGTTCCCTAGGGTAGAGGTGCTCTCTTACCCATCTTAATGCAGCCTCCAAAAGTGCACTGATTGCATTTTCTTGGTACTACTTATTGAAAATGAGTCAGAGAAAACAGGGTTGGAAGAGACCTTGAGAGGTCACCGGGTCCATCTGCCTGTTCCAGCAGAGTCAGATACTGATCTAATCTGTGCTGGACTTCTGCCACCTCCTGCTCTGGCAGCATGATGAAGGCTACACAGTTTTCCTTAATAAACAAAATCATGGCTGCATTGTCATCTTTGCCATGAAAATGCTTTCCCTAGTACCTAAGCAAAACTTCTGTATTGATAATTTAAGCCACTTCCATTTTGTCTTGTTCTCCAAGGACATAGAGAGCATGCCCTTTTCTTAGCTTGCAATATTTATCCTATTTGAAGACTGGTACTATATCCCCACCACCACCATCCTCACGACCACCTTGGTCACTGCTCCTGTAGACTAAACAATCCCAGAGACTTCCCTCACATGTATCAGTGCCAAAAGCAGCAAAGCCTTGACAATCATTTTAGTCTCACTAAAAGGAACTTTTGAATACAAGCAGACAGGGAATTTTCCAACAGTGGAATACCCAACCTGGCAAGCAGAAGTGACGAGACATATCCCTTCTACACACTTGCTGATGCCCACCACTGTCTGGCTCCACATGAGCCTGAAACCCAAAGTGAAACTCAGCCACCGAGACCTCACAGGAAGTTTGCACAGATGTATGCAAATCTGCTGGCTCTGTGCTGCTTTGCTTAGCAGCAGCTGGATGTGGGCGTGATGGCTGGCTAGGAAAGGTGAGGGAACAGCAGCCACACTGCACCTGGACAGGAGAGGCTGTCCCTCCCAAGGCTCTTGTGGGAGCTGCCTGAGGCCGCTTGGCAAGGATGAGAGGGGATGGGATGGGATGGGATGGGATAGAGGAAGGTCTGAAGGGCAAGGAAGTAGCAATGTGAGGAGGAACATAAAACTGGAAAACCAAGAGCTGCAAGATGTCTGTGCTGGCCACCAGATTGTGAAGGGAAGTGAGGACTCTGCTCTGGTGTCTAACTTAGCTGTGGAGCTTGGCTGGACAGAGGGCCCCGTTTCACCATTTCCTCTGGTGAACGTGGTGCTTGTGCTGCCCTTTTCCTCCTGCTCTGAAGTGGTGATGGAGTCAAGGTGCAACATGCCAAGGACTATGACAATTCTTGGGGATTTCCCTCTCCTACCTGCCTTGACAGCACAGACTCAGTGCCTGGTAAAGGCCTGGGAGAAATCAGCAATAAAGCAAAACAATCCTGTTGCCAAGTCAGGGGAAATGAAGCCAAAGTCTGTTGTAACATTCAAAGAGTACATAAATGACACCATTAAAATGCCCTTCTGTATCTTATCTGAATATCCAGAAGCTGCAAGACATTGTATGGAATTTGAAGAAAACATTTTTAAGCAAGAGTGGCAGTGACTAATAGCACACTAATTCACAGATACAGATGGGTATCAGACCCAGTGAACAGCAAGCTTTGAAAGGGCCAGGTAATCTCCTGAACACCAGCTGCATCCAAAGGGATCCTGGGTCTCAGGACACAGGGCAAATTACCTACAGGAATATTTCTCTGCTGTTTAGGAGGTTTCAGGACAGCGTTGTTAGGAGCTGGCCAACAGCAAATAAAATACAAATGTTCTGAGTTGATGTGCAGGGCACGCTCCTTTTCCCTGACATTTACTCTCCTTTTTACCCTGAAAACAGCAGGGTAAGTCCTGACATATCCTTCATGTGTTCACCACAACTTCGAATAGAAAGTCCTTTTACTGTCTGTGCCTTGTAGTTCTTATCTAAGCATTACATCTAACACAGCTGGAACAAAACTGCCCTGTGGAAATCATGTGCTAAGCAGAAGTCCTCGCTGATGAGCAGCTTATTCAGAGCCATAACCACTTCTGACCTTTTCTCCATGTGACTTTAGGTTACTCTGGGTTCTCAGGTTAAAAACCCTGTACCAGCACAGAAACTCCAGATGGAAGACTGTTTGTTTTCACCTTCCTCTGAATGTCCTGTCAAGCAATTTGCTGCAATTAAAAATCCAGGCAAACAAGATAACTGCACACACAAATCCTGTTTGTTCTGTTGGGCTTCTTTACTCTAAATATTGCTGGGTGGAGGAGCCCTGACCAATAACACAGTGGAGTCCTCTGCTTATCTGCACCACAGCCTTGGCATCTGCAGTGGCAATAAGCCATTTTCCTTGAGCTGTTCAACCAGACACAGATTTTAGGGGTATAAAGCTGAGCAAGCAGTCAAAAACATTACTTGTGCTTCCCTTGCAGTCAATGTAAAGAGGGAGGGACTCAACAGAGGGGGTGCATCCCATCTTTCCTGAACACCTTTTTAAGGATGGTGGTGACTCCCACTTTAGTGACATTTTTAGACCTGGCTGCTCCTGCTGTGGTGGGGAGGCTTTCCATCTCTCTTGGGCTGAAGGCTGATGGAGCCTGCTCTTTTGCTGCAAATTCTCATCTCACTCACTCCATTTTAAACCTGGAAGCTCTCCATGAAAATTAAAGGCTCAGTTTCATAAGGCTCTTCCAGCTGCTCAACACAAGCCCTCTGTCAGTTGGCCAGTGAAGATGGGTTTACAGCAGCCTGGTAAAGTGATGCATACTAATGTGGACCAAATTATTTTTATTTTCCATAATAACATAAAGTGTTCCCTTAGGAAGCTCCTGGTGTCTCAAGAAGTCTGGCTTCTTGTTGGCTGTGACATCACTCAGTGACTCAACTCCTTGATAGAGACCAACAGTGAGGGAGAGGTTTGTGTGGCTTTTTGTTAGGTGGGGTGGTTTGGTTTTTTTTTTTTTTGTTTGGTTCGTTTGGGATTTGTTTCAGCTTGTTTTTTGTTTGTTTTTCACTTGCATTCTATGCTTTGACTCTATCCCAGCAAGGGGAAAGCCAGCCAGAGGTGGCTGAATTTTCAAGTCTCTCTCTGTCTCCTCCAGAGAAGCTCAAATCCCAAAGCCACACAAACAGACCTGCAGTGCAAGCAAGGCTCATTCTGTAATGTCCTCGCTGCTAGATCTTAGAAGAGTTTGTCACAATTGCCAGCTTTTTGTCTTTTAACAAACATGATGTATCCTGGCTCTATTTCCTTCCCTGCTTATCACTGTTTTGTTAGCTTGAAGATAACTTCCAGGAGATCTGCTCTCACCTTAAAGTCTGATCAAAGCAAATTCTCAGGACTTTTAAAAAGTAGTTATAGGGGAAGAGGGTGGGTGTCTTTCTGTCTGGTAACAGTTTATTTTATTCTGCCTGTTTTCTCCTTTTGTAAGCCATAAGCACTCATGTTTTTAGAAGGCTTGCCAGTTATGATAGGTTTCCTTGACGTTACTGTAACAGGCAAGGCTAAACACAGCTGTCTGGTGCCTGCAATCCTTAGGAGTCCTGCAGGACCTGATTCAGAAAAAATAAACTGAACTTTAGACATACTCAAGCTAAAGGGCTTTTTCAGCCAACTCTTTTGTAAATTGTCAAAAATTCTAAGCAGATATGGTGGGACAAATTTGTGTCTGGGGTCATTTCAGTAGCTCTTCTGGCACTCTGCTCAGGAATCATTTGCTGCAGTTCATCCTCTACAAAAATCCTTGTGCTAGGAACAGGCAGTACATAAATCAGAAACCAAGGCTCAACCTCACAACTTTTATATTAATGAAAATGAATAGAGAAGAACTACTAATAGAGAAGGCATGCATCTAAATGTCAATATAATACTGCATTTGATGAGTTTTCATTAACTGCCAGAGCTGAAACAAACATTCAGGGAAAATATGTGCCAAAACACTCTGAAATATTCAGAGAGCATATGAAGATGCACGCTGTGAGAAGGAGATAGATGCCATGCTGCATCATCTTTGATTTTCAGTCCAGATTTTGATTGTTCATCCAGTTTTTAGAGTAGACTGATAGGCTCCTGAGTCATAGTCTGGAAGGGCAAACCAGACATAGATTATTATCCCAGCATCACACCAATGGAAAGTGTGTCCAAACCTCCAGCAAGCCAAAATGCCCTGCTTCTCCCCATGGTTAGGTTATGGTGGGTTGCTATGGTTTGTACCCAGCTTCTGGGCTTAATTTGCAGTGCAGAAGGAGAGACTTTTCTACAGATGGAGGTTCAGCTGAGGAGCTGAATTCAGACACTACAGCTGTACCTATCTTACTGCATCTGGGCACACTTCCATGCTCCTCACCTGGAGGCACGCTCCAGACAGGTCTGAGTCCAGGTGCTCACCAGAGTCTGAGCTTTTCTGTCACACAGCTTTCCACAGAGAGACAACCCCAGCCAGGTGGTGAGAGTGGTCTGCTGTGAACAGGTCCCCAGTGAGGCAGGTGGGTGGCTCAAATCAAATCCCATGCACATGTGGACATGACTGGCCCCTTTGCTGGTCTCCAGAGTAGTCTCTCCTCCTCCTCCCACAGGAAAGGGGATCCTGAGGACACTGTGCTCCTCTGTGCTGATGGCAGGTGATGCGAATACTCCCTCTGTGCATCCCCTTGGCACAAGTGTAATTGGCCATCTGAAACCCTGCAAGGGGCCTGGGATGCACCGTGTCACGGAAACCCTGTGTGAAGACAGGGAGGACAGCTGCAGAAAAGCATTGCAACTCAATGACAAATCAGGGAATGAGCTCAGAGGCATCAAAGAAGGGCAAATAATGAATTGGAAAAGCTTTCGGAATTCTTCCAAGCACCACACTTTTGTTTGATTTTCAAATGTACTCATAGGAAAGAGGAATGGCTCTCTAATGTTTCTCCTGGAGAAACTGGGATTAAATGTTATTTTTAGGAATAGTATGTGCAGCTGTTCACCAGATATTAACACATGTTTAAGTATTAATTGCCTGAGAGGTAGTTTCTATAGCAAACACTTCATCTTCTGATTCATACAGCACCTCTCCTGTTGCCTCTACTTTTAATAAATGAGTATGTCAGTAATGCCAAAACCATACTATGCACAACTTATACAAATGAATATTCTTCCAAAACAGCAACACCTGTTGTACATGAGCTTTTCCCAAAAGCCCCTAGATGACTTGGGTGAGTCCTCTGCAGGGAGTAGATATGTAACCACAAGGTTTAGTTGACAAGTGCAGGTCTTAATTTGTAAATCAGTGAATACTCAAAGCAATAATCGCAGCAAAAACTAGGAGAAATCTGCAGGATTAATTATGTTTCCATACCCCAGGCAGTGAGTCACCCTGAACATCACAAAAAGGACTGGCTAAATTCATCAGAAATTCATGCAAAGCTTTCAGAAACCTCTCATAGTAAACAGCAGACCAGGTTGGTGTCAGACCTATAAATGCACGAACATGCATGGACATTCACTATTCACATATGCACTCCCTTCTCACAAAAGGAAGTCACATTCATAACAAATATTGGGATTTGGGAGGTTTCATACCTCCCTTCATTGCTACTGTGTTACCTTTTAGAGCCAGGTGAATTCAGCAGAAAATACCATGGCAATATTTTGAAGGGCCACACTTTGTTTCTGAAAAGCGTTTTTTCATTAAAAATGCATTAAAACCCACTGAAATCTGAGGTACATATCAATATTATAGTAGGCACTTGAGGCTTACTTTCCTTAGATTGATCCTGCTCCCGTGTAAAGCCTGCCTCAGTAAATGCCAGCTGTTTGGTTTTGTTGTTTTCTTTGAAATTGCTGTGCCCACATTGAAAAAATCTGCTAAAGAATATCACAGAGTGAGCGATACTCTTCTGTAGGAACTGATCTATTTCCTAGCATGCAGAAAAAAAAATAAAAATCAAAGCTTGACATTTTTCTTCCATGTTCAAAGACATCTTTAATCAATAAATTTATCTGATTCACGGCTAGTTTGACACCACTGAAACAGCAGAGGAGTTGCACATTCTTGTATATGAGTTGAATTTGTTCCTAAACATAAATATGAATAAGCAGAGCATCTGCAGCTACTCCGGAGGCACTGAAACGACAAGGACTATCAATCCTCATGCTTCAGGGTACATAATCTGATAACCAGCTGAGGTCAGGGAGAAATATCCCCCACTGGTATAATATTGACTAATTGGATTCATTATAAGCCTTTTATGTCTTTCTCTAAAAAATCTTGCATTAGCCACTAGATGGACCAGCGGCCTGTTCTGGCATGGCAATTTCTGCATATTTAATCCACAAAACAGTTGGCAGTGGGTGCTGCTCCTGTAATCACTGAATCAGCAGTGCACTAGCTGGAAGGGACTCAGTTTGCAACCCCACAGTGGCACAGAGCATTCCAGATGAGGTCTTAATTAGAAGGTGGGAAAGAAGAGGAGGCTTTTTGCCGTGGTGAGCACATTTATGGAATATTTGATTTACAGACATCTGATATATCCGATGTACAGCATCTGAAGTACACACCCCCTGACCTGGAATCCAGACAAGGGTGAGAAAATTTAGAATAGAATAGAATAGAATAGACTAGACTAGACTAGACTAGAATAGAATAGAATAGAATAGAATAGAATAGAATAGAATAGAATAGAATAGAATAGAATAGAATAGAATAATATAGTGTAGCATAGCAAAATGCAGCAGAGCACAGCCTCAAACACATCTGAAGGTTGTGTACAGGAACAAGAATCCTGGAACTGGAGGTGAGCCAGTGCTTCTCTGGGAAGCCCTAGCTAATCAGATGCCAACCTATTTCTTTAATTCCAGTGCAGGGAAGGAGAACAGATGAGTGGGCTGTAATGAAATACCAAATAAAAGCAGGCACCCATGGTCAACTTTATACAAAGGATGATAAAACCCCTCATTGTATAACAGAAAGACAAAGTACATTAATACTTTTTTAACAGAGCTTCCCACAGAAGCAAAACCTGCATCTGCTTGTTAGCCACAAGGTGCTTGGGTGATTATCAGTGAAAGGGAGCAGAAGGCCGTATGTGATGCAATTAGGAAGGCTGCTCAGAGAGCAATTTCACTGCTGAGAAGAGGTCCATGATATCAGAAACAGAGATTCTCCCAGACCGTAAAAATTAGAGGACAGAGCAAGAGGCTTCAGTTATCCAGCTAGCTGAGTCATAGGTCAAGGTATATTTTCCATCCAAGGCCATTCTTTCTAATATGTCACACTTCAGTGACACTCGAGACTCAAAATGGAGCAATCTTGCTTGTCTGGCTGCTTGCCAGAGTAGCTGGAGACTTCTGGGCTGTGCACTGACAATGCTTTACTCAACCAAAACCAACTGTACTCTCTTCTGTCCTCAGGAGGAGAGAAGGTTACAAAACAGCATCTTCATGTCTCTTTATGTGAAAACCACACTACTCAAAAAGGAATAAAAATAGTGCACCTGGTTTCCCTTTGCATTTATCATCACCAGTGAATGTATCAGTTGGAATGAGTTTCCAGCTTCTAAAGAAGCTCTCAGCAGATAAGCTTATCTGTCATGAATCACATACACAGACTGCCCCATAACCACCAAAATAAACACTGCCACAGCTGTCTCCAAGGAAAAACCCTGTTGACAGTTGTCTTGCCATTGCAATGCACAGCAATATTCAGGTTGCTGAGGTAGCCCCAGGAGGCTGGAGTTTTTCTAAAACTTTGTGTTTTCCTCATTTGACCTATTTACTCATATTTGGAAGAGTTTTGAGAAAATCCTTCTAGAAAAATGGGACCCTGGTCTTATTTAGACTAAAGTCTATGTCTCATCTGCTAGAAGATGGTCAGCAGGCAAGGGTGGCTCACAGGCAGCTCAGACCTACCTCCTGAGCTGAGCATGCTGCCTATAAATGCCTCTGCCCTGTGAAGGTATGAGACTGCTGTGTCTTCTGTGTCTCTCATGGTCCAGAAAAAGAGCCAGAAAATGCAGCATCTCTTGTCTCTTACCTGCAAACCCCTAATGTATCGAAAAGCAAATGGGACATCTACCTTTCCCTTCCTGTTGATTCTTCAGGAAATGTATGTGGTGATCTGTGGCTCTTGAAGCACTTGGGAGAATTTCAGTGTTCTGTTCATAGCAAGGTGAAGCATCCTCAACAAAATGATTGGGGTGAACTGGCCTTTGTATATGTGGGACTCAGGCCCTAAGGAGTACTTTTTTTATTTTTTTTGGTGGCATAGGCTGTGAACATCAGAGGAGAGTTAGGGGAAAAGGACCTGGCCTTTCATTCTCAACACAACTTTTGAAACTGCCTTAGTAATCTGCCTTCCTTCAGGTCAGCCTTGAGAAAGGCCTGAGCACTCGTGACCTCTGAGCAATGTTAGCAGCATGTTGTGGGCAGAAGGGATGGCCACAGCATTCATGCCCAGACACATCTGGGAAGGTGGACTGGGAAGCACCTACAATGGTTGTGACCATCAGAAGATGTGAAAAGGCCACACAGTGGTCTCCAACTGCAGGAGATTCCCTGACCTGTGGTCTCGTGGCCCCAGGGCAAAGGAGATGACAGAGAGACAGCAGCAGGCATGTGGGTAATGTTAACAGGGATGAGTAATTACTGACTCACCAGTTTTAATTGTTTTTCAGTTTGATTTTGGCACGGTGTTTGTCTGCCAGGTGGAGAGCATGGGAGAGTCAAATCCCACTTTTCTGCATGGGGACTGGGAACTAAGGAGCTGGCATATTTGGTTTCACTCCTGAAGTCATCTACCCAAACTGAAATGGACCACCAAGAAAGAAGTAGAGTTCAGTTTCCAAGGTGTCAAAGCTGACACTACTGCATTTCACCCCATTTCTGATTCAAGGGGGGATTCTGTTTCAAAAAGCCTTTGTTCTCAGGCTCAAGAAAGTGACATTTGAGGCTTTCTAAAAATAAATATATAGTTAAAATGAATCTGGTACAATTTGTCTCTTAGCTCTGGAGAGGACGTGGAAGAGGGGGATGAAAGGAGAGGACAATGGATTTATAATCTGGCTTTTAGCAAGGTGTAAATTTACCACCCAGACTCCCACCCATTACACCACAGACAGGAAACCAGCTGGTGGAGGGTGCAGTGAGTTTGTTGTTCCTCCTCGCAAAATGACTATGTGTGTTATTGATTTCACAGGCCTAACCATGACTGGTATATTTTTTAAATCTTGCCTCTTGCCTTTTTATGTTTTCAAATCAGCTATGCATTTCATCAGCCTCCTGCCCACCAGCAATCATAAAATATGAGCCTTTGTGGGAAAGCAGAGACATAGAAAGGGTTTCTTATGAAACGGTGGCTGGGATTGTTCCAGACACCTCCAGCCAGCTGCTCTCCAGCTCTGTGATACAAGGGACAGTAAACATCAGCTTTGGAAAGTCAGACGGTTGGGCCTTTGGCTGCAGGCCCACTGAACAAGTTCTCCTGACTACTGAGGCATGGCTCGAAAAGTAAAAGGGCTCTTTAGTGCTGATATCTTTGGACGTCATTGTGCAATATAGCTGGAGTCAGTCCAGGGTATTCCTACCTGCTTTGCATCTTAGGCTATAAAACAAACCCAAACACATCAGTCCTTTCCTGGTGCTTGGTTTTCATTGAAGTATTTCCTGCTGTGGATCCTGCCGGGTCCAACCTCGAGCAGTGCAGTGTCAGTGGGCTGCTTCATGGCCAGTGGTAACTAGGGGTAGATTATATCACTGGTGGAGTGGTGTTATCTCTTTTCCAGCCTGCAATGCAGAAACTGTACTCATTTGCATAAATTTTACCTACAGAAATTCTGCAGCCTGTGCTTTCCTGACTGTCTGTACTGTCAGCAGTGTCAGGAGAAGGCAGCACTGATGTGAAAGGCACTTTTTACAGATGAGGCAGGACTCTCTCATATTCTTGAGAGCCTTACAGTCGAACTACAGGAAAAGCATAGATGGACACCAAGGGGTGATCAGCTCCTATATATGGGGAAAGTAAATAGGCTGTGATTCTCCAGCAGGGAAAAGAAAATTACGTGGAATGCAAAATCCTGCAGCTTTCCAGATAGGTCAGAAAGTGTGTAATTGCTCACTGCAGGGGAGGAGCTGGGGACACTGAATTAAATGATCAGGCAGACCGAGCAAACTAAAGGGAACACTCTTTCACACAAAACATAATTCAGAAAGGAGAGTCGCTGCCATAAATTTTTCACTGCCATAAATTTTTCACTGCCATAAACTTTTGGAATGCCAAATGTACAAACAGGTCTGTAAAAGAGAGTGTGAGCATTGGGCCTGAAAGGGTAAGGTAGAGAATAACTCCAGAAGTCCCTAATGCACAAATTTTATTAGCAGTTAGGTAGGTCCCCTTCCCCTGTCTTCTTTCTTTTATTCTTTTCCAGTAGCTGCTACCAATAAATGTTAAAGAAATGATACTGTCTTGATGGGCTTTTGATTTGACTCAGTGCAGACATTCCTAGGCGATTTAATGGACCAGCTCCTCTTTGGAACAATTCCAATGTCTTCAATGAATTTGAAGCAGAAATGATTTCCTACATGTCTGACAATTCCTGCTTTGTTTTCATTTCAGCATTTCCTAAGGCTTAAAAGCAGCTCTTAGCCTCTGAACTTTTCCTTTGAGTTCATATTTTGGTTCTCTCAGTTATGCTCAGCGTTACTTAAGACAAACACAAAAAGAAACCCCCTGCAGTATTGTTTTATTAAATTGTTGCAACAAATAGTGCCAAATGAGGGGCTGAAACTCTCAGATGTCCTGGTGATTGGATGGGGATTACTACATTACTGCCATTACTACATTACTCTGGATCTGAGCAAGTTAAAGTACCTGTCAAGATGGGGCAGATAAGCTGTAAAAGGCAGATCCTTGTAGCAGTTATGGGAGACCCCTTGAAGCACCAGTACAAGGGCTGGACATGGCTAAGTGACCATAGCCAGCTGGGTCAGGTCCCAGCCCCCTGAGGCAGCTCCCTCAGCCCCTGGCTGCTTCTGTAGAAGACGGAGGACCTGGTAGGTCAGGCCAGGTGTGCCTGTAGCTGTGCACCACTTCTGTATGGCGCACAAGCCTCCACATCCTTCTCCCTCTCTTTTTCCCCCATTGCAGTTTCCAGTGAAAGGAAACTTTGATTGTGAGGGTACCAGCAGATCTTTTTGCTTCTGGTTGCCAGCCTTTCTTTCACTCAGCCTCCAGGCATCACATATACCAGGAATGCTTTGGGGCAGGTGCTGTCTCACCACTTTGAGTGGATACTGCCTATTGTAGCCTCAGATGTAATTTGGACCTCTTATCCAACCTAAAGAACAGTAACCTCCTGTCTGTCTCAGAGGTGTCTCCATCCTCTATCATGATAAGAGATACAATCACCCTCTGCAATCACAGGAAGAGACCGTCTGTCTGAGGATGGGAGTGACAAGTGCACTGCTGATCCTTTCTGGCCCTCGTTGCAAGGACAAGACAAAGTGTTGCCTCTGGGCTTGCTTCAGCCTGGGGAAGCTGTGCACTTCTTGGTGCCTGCCAAGGCATGTCCACAGCAGTCACAGGAACCTCTTGGCCACCTCTCCTGGGTTTCAGGCCCTCCTGAGGAAGTGATGCAGCAAAGCAGAGCAGGGGTGCTAGGGGCTGCATTATCATCTGTTGGAAAGGAGCTATCCATCGGAAAGCGCTATCTGTCAAGGCTGATGCAGTCCTTGAGCCAAGCATTCAGCACTATCCTGTACAATTTATCATGAACTACAGTATGACCCCAGTCCTCCATCTGTTTCCTGAAAACGAGCTGGACAGTCCTTTCTCCTAGCTACTGTCCTGCTTTAAAAACAAGTCTCACAATTGTAAGGAGAGCCTTTGTAAAGCTGGAGCAGCAATTAAGCCAGGGCGTCTGATCTCACCTTGACTCGCTCTTTCACAATATCCCTTTCTTATAATACTTGGCACTGGTAGAAGGGACTATTTATTGAGAGCCACCAAAAGCCTGACTCAAAACTGACAGCAGCTTCCGTTTTCATTTGCCAAAACCAGGGCCACCAAAAGGGCAAAGAAGATTGACGGAATAATTAACAATGAAGATGGGCTGAACTTTTAACAGGAAGAAACTGGGACTGCCCTTCTCGCATCTGCCCATCCTCAGTCTCATGGCAACGGAGCAGCTGGCTGCACACTTCCAAATATAAAATGGAGCAGTACTGGGCCCTGCTAGCAATCAGGGTCCTCTGGGTTATATCTTAGAGAGCAGTTGCAATACTTTCATAAAGTTTTATCTTTCCTGGAAACTCATGAAACCTTATTGAAATGACCCCCGGGATTCTGTCTCCGAAGGATTTTTGATGAAATGAAGCCTTGCAAAGAATTGATGCTTCCTCAGATTTCCAGGATGTCTGATATCATGTATCTATTTGCCCCAGTGTGGACAATTGTAGCATCTCTTTACTATTCATGTAGGCTTGAAATTTTATTCTTGTCCATAGAATGTAATGATAAGCATGTCCCGAGCTCAATAATTGTGTCAATAATTTTCCACTCATGTTAATTGACTTGATTTATGTTCAAGAGTTGGAGACTTTTACCTGCTGGCTCTAGTTTTTCAAATGCAATATTTAGATTATCCCGCAGCCTATTTTGACACAGTAGAAAATCCTATTTTGTTGAATTATGATATTAACCAGATGCTGCTTCAAAAACATGGATGTTTGTCCAGAATCTGAATGGAGTTGAGCCAGGCTGAACAATTCCAGGAGCAAGTTTGCCCTTATAGAAAAACTCCAGTTGAGAGATTAAATATTAGATGGGTATTTACAGTTGGGAGATTCATGGCAGGGCTTCAAAATGGGTGGCTCTTTTGCCCATACAGTTCCCACTAGTGATGTCAGAAAGTGCATCCCACACCAGCATTATCTACCTGAGAGAACTTCTGTCAAAACAGCCACCAAGGCTATTTTAAAATGAAAAATATCGCTAGTGTTATCTCCTTTAGCCAGAGCTTGTACTTGCACAGGGAGTTTGAGGGTGTGTAAGTTACTGCTAATCCTTTGATGGCTCCTGGTTGTATCTCTGCTGTTGCTGAATTTCCAGCCAAGTGTTGAGACAAAAAGCTAGTTGGTGTTATAGAGAACAATTACCCCAGTTCTTGAAAACCTGCAAACTGAAGTCTAAACCTTTGATTGAATAGATTTTCTGACACTCTAGTAATCCTCCTATCAGCTTCTGAGGCAGCTCTCTCCTGCACAATTGAGTAAGGATGGCAAGCAAGTCTAATGAGTGTGAAGATGAGGCTTGGAGTGTGATCTTCCTGGACCTCCTCACCCTGTGAATGAGGAGACAATGCAGAGAAAGGCATTTTGAGCAGCAGTTGTGCCTTTGGAAGGGTGGGAAACCCTCCAGTCAAGACTAAATTGATGTGAGCCAGTGTGGCATGACTGAAGGAAGCAGCATTTACATTACATAGCTTTTGTTGTGCTCAGCTGTACTCATGGTGGAAGAGAGCTACGTCTCTTCTGAGTTGCCATCAACTGGTGGCACACTGGACTTATTGGATGGTGTTTGCTGGATGTTTTGTTGTATAAAATCAGACACAGATGTAGCATTTAAGTGCATGACTAAGGATAGTAATATCTTTGCTCGTTCAGTGTTGCTTACGTGTGAATTTGGAGTTCTTCCTCCATAGGTACAGCAGCATGTTTGTCACAGGTTATCAGAGCCAGCATCAAGCTATTGGTCCCATTTCCAAGGGAAGAGGAGCCAACCTTCATCATTTTAACTGACACTGTCTTGGAAAGGGAGCACAGAAATGTCCACAGGAAGTGTGGGAGGAGATATGCAACTAAAATTTTGGTTTTCCATATACACAAAAAAATTTATTTGGCTTGACTCAGGTACATAAAGATACATGTCAGGACATATCTGAATGATGTGCACTTATAAGCTTAGGCACACACACACACACACGTCCATTTTCATTCATGCATGTACATATGTGGGGGGGTGTTGTGTATTTATATGCACGATCTCCCAGTGAATACCACGGTCCTGTTTCGTTGTGTTACAGGACACAGGCAGTGTTTCAAACCTTAAACAGTTGCAGACAAATGGTATAGCCTGTTGTGGAACTAATTGATTCTAACAGGTTTGCTTTAGCTGTAGGATGGCTCCATTTTAAGATAGCACTAAAAGAAATTACACATTTAGACTTTTTTTTCTTTTTAATTTTATTTCTTTGCTCTTCTTTTAATTTCACAGCTTCAGAGTATATTCACCACCTCCTGGGACCCTTTGAGGGATGTCAGTTCTGCAATTTGTCTAGGTTACAAATCAGTTTGCTTTGCAGGTTTGTAGCATGAACCAGAACTGGGAGTGGGAAAAGCAAATGAATGAAATGAAAGAAACCCTTCAGGCACCACAAGAATTTATAGCACAGATTGCCAGTGCCACCTAGAAAACAGAATGAGATCAAACACTAATTTCTCCATGTCTGCAGGATGCTCTCAAATCCAGCATGGCCAAAAATGGACACATCAACCTTTTTTAAAATATGAGTTACGGTTTTCACAAATCAACAGAACAGAAGGATGCAAAGTGGCCCTCTCAAGGCACTATGAGACTTGTATATATGCTTGCATGTATTTACTGCATATATGTGCTTCTGTAGGCAGGTTTTTTCCTTAATGCAAATTGCTTTAAAATGTTTTCAGCCTACATTTAATAACACATACTGCCATGCAATGCAATTCTGTGTGTGAGACCCATTCGTGACCTGCCTTTACAAACCAAGATGCAATGAATGTGGTGAAAGCTGTACACTTTTGTATGATTCCAGTCAGTAGATTTATGATTTAATAATCAGAAAAAAATCAGTTAAAGAAAACCCTCCTGCTCTGTCAACCTGCTAAGAGCACCTAATTGCTCCAGAGCTCTGCAAGAAGTCACAGTTTAATAAACTCCACCTGGCGTTGCCTCACCAAAACTGCTTTGTACATCTCTATTGCCCAGGAAATCTGAGATTGGTTTTATTGTTCTGAGCCTTTTGATTATTCTCAAGATAAAATGAGGGATTGCACATTCCAATTTGTGGTGACCCTGTCTTGTGAAAGTGCCTTGCTATGAGCAAAAATAGAAATGAGGCTCCTGACCCTGTGTTTTAAATCATTTATTGTCACTACAATGTATAGTCTTAATTCTGCAAAGCTTCTTTACCTGCATACTAAAAAGTATGCTTAAGACCATTTGTTTTATCCAAATATAGCCATATTTAAATACATAATAAATATTTAAATCTCTGTCTACACATTGGAACTTGGCTCAATGAAGCTGTAAAGCAAAATGTGATAACGGAGGTTTCATAGCAAGCCAGAATGAAGCTGTGACACAGTCCTAAACAGTATGCAAGTGGTGACATACATTGCAGCTAATGTCAGAGGAGGAAATGAACATTCCTGGCACAGGGAAAAGATTGACACTGACAGCTAGTGGGGGGAAAATACAAAAATTGTAAATCACACCAACAACACACACAAAAATTGAAGCTGTCACCATGCTAACATCTCCAGAAAATAAAATACAAAACTCTCTGTCTGTCTAGCCAACATCAGAAATTGAGGCAAAAGCGTGAAACCAAAGAGGAGTATAAAGTCACTCCAATTGCTCCCAGATGCCCCAAGCAGGGAAGAGCGACAGATTAAATCAGCTGTATTGAAAGAGAGGGAATCCAGTGCAGCCAAAGCAGAGCAGGACAAAAGTAAACTGAAGCCCACATTAGTGGTACTGAAAAATGGACAGTCTTTTTTAAGGAGAACTTGATCCTACAAGTACAAGTAAAATGAGTTCTCTGTTAGATTTGATTTAAGAGAAAGAAAAAAATTCATGGACAGACCACAGGAACAAAAATCCTTATTTAATTTTAACAAACTACAGTGAATGATGCAGAGGAAACAGAGACAGGGTGAGCTAAGTGGATGAGAGGTTAGAGTAGATTCCAGAAAAAAAAGCCTTTTCAGTCATTTCATTACACCTAACACAGCACCTATCACTGCTCAAGCCATTTGTTTTGTCCTTTTTGTAAGCTTTATATTTATTCTTGGATGATATTAAGTTTTGTGTATACAGATGCTACAGGATCAGAAAATAATAGGAGAAATGTGTTAGAAGTCATCATTGGCTTCTTCAGCCAAAATAATCCAAAGAAGTGCTGGATATCCTATTTCTTCAAATGTTTACTGCCCCAGACACAGAATATACAGCTGTGTATGAGCTTGTCCTGGCAAAGGAGTGGAGAGCGTAACCTCATCTACCCTTTCAGTCTCTGAGCTTTGATGATTCTTATTTTGCAAGAGCAGCTTTGCTTATAAATAAGAACAGGTTTAGCAAGTGAAACCAGTTAGCCTTTAAACAATTAGAGCATGCCTCGTAACAAAAGGCAGAGCTTGAACTCAAAGAGCAAATCCCTCTTGCTGTGAAATGCTTTCCAGAGTTTAATTTCACATGTAGGACCAGTAGCACTCACAGCAGGAAGACAGAATGAGTCATGTGGGGATATTGGGAGCTGGGATGAGAAAGCTGTTGCAAAAGTACTCGTAACATAAATTGCTTATCACTCTGTACTTTGTTCTTCAAACAGAGATGATTTTGACACTGTATCCGGTTTCAAGGAAAGAGGAAAGCCAGGAGGGTGCTAGACTGAAGGTTAATCCCACCAGCACTCTTACCATCCTGAAAGGCAGCACAATTGTTTCCCATGCAATGGTGTAAGAAAAGGTAAAATCAAGAAAACAATAGTTTTTGAAAATGCGACTGCTGCTTTGGTGCCCTGTTTCTGTATGGACTGTTTTATTTCAAAGAGGATGAAAGAGAAAAAAAAATATTGTTCTGGTTTGACAGAGTTCCCACCTGTTTTCAGAGTCCTTTACAACAGTTTACATGATAAAGTGCAAGACAAAGGATATTCACATATCCTGGCAATTACAGAAACTAAAGAAGCCTCCATCCAGTTTATCTCCAGCTTGGTAGTCCCTTATCATTTTATATCATTGCCAGTTCAACTGAGATAGCGGGAGCCTTCTTCTGAGGAAGAAGGGATTTTGTCCATCTCGGGGCAAGAGCACACATCCTCAAATCAGCTTATGCTGGCTGCCATTTCACAGGGGCTTTCATTCCTGAAAACCACCTGCCCAAGTGACTCCACCAACCTGTTAGGGAAAAAAACCTTGATATTCTTCTACCACATTTCTCTGGATTGGATGGTTGAAATTATGCCTTTCGGGAAACAGCAGAATAGTTATGCTTAGGAAATAGGTACAAGGATCAATTCCAGCTCTTTATACCTTTTTGTGCATGTTCCTACCAATGAATGTTTTCATATCCTTTTATTTTCTCCCTCTTTTTTTTTCTATTTGTGGATAGAAGGCAATGTAGACAACAGTATGTTTCTTTAAAAGTGCCTGTTTTAAACAAGGCAGTAGGTACCCAACACTGATTCACAAATCAAAGTCCAACATTCCTCTCCCGTGCTATCTCAGCACAGATCCTGATGCACGTACACCATAGTATCAGATCAACTTCTTCAGGGAAAGAGAAAGTAATTTTCTTACTGATGTGGCAGGTAATACATCCTGTTGTGAATCAGTGAAATCAGGGCAATCCAATCTATGCTAGCAGAGTTGATCCCACTCCATCAATAAGGTGTTTTCCTTGTCTGCCATTGCTGCATCTTATGAAGCAATTATGCTTGGCCAAAATCCTTCCTGATTCAGAGTAAACAGCATCTTGACAAACTTTGGGAAATATGGAGGTGTCTCACTGAGGTGGAGGTCAATCATTTAACTTTGTATATATGAGAATAGTCCAGTGCTGTGCTCCTCTGGCAGAGAGCAGAGACAAGAGCAGGAGCAGTGCAAAAGCTCAAGGGGCATTTTCCTCCCCTCTCAACCCCTGTGGCAGTCACCCACCCTGACAAAACGGGGTAGAGACATTCCCCCCATGACCCAGTGACCTTTAACACCAGTCTGTGCTGGGATGAGTGGATTGTCTCCATGGGGACATGAGAACCGAGACCAACAGGAAACCCTTGGCAAATGTGTTCAAATAGACACTGTCCTGGCTCTGAGATGTACAAACAACCAAGATTTCTATGACATTTGGCTTTTTCATTTAGTTTGGGTATTCCAAAATGGGTGCCATGAACCTCTTTTCCTTGATGTCTTTTCCACTGTGGCAGTAGTAGCCCAGTGGCATTTCCCTTTGCTTTTGCCTGTCCACAGCCAGTTCCTGAGGAAATGAGCAAAACAAGATTCTGTCTGGCTGGCTTGGGGCTGAGGGAGTCACTTGTGGGATGTGACTGTCACATGTGGGGATTTTCTGCTTTCACACATCAGAGACAAGGAAGAGCAGATCAGTGATACAGTGCTCCATGGCATCCTGGGGAATCCAGAGATGGAGAAATAAAGGGATATGGATCTCTGATTCAGAGCCGATTGAAAAAACAGTGTTGGAAAATGGGTCTGTATTTACAGACATACAGCAGAACTCAAGGATCACTTCATTCAGCAGCAGGAGGAACAGGAACATCCATATACTAGATTTAGGTTTGCGTATTGTGCTTTTGGAATGGGATTTAGCTTATTTAACTTCTGGTATACTTATGTGAGCCAAACAGACTCTGCTCCCTAAATTATAGTCAATAGAAGGAAAGAGGCACTTCCAAGCCATTGTTCACCTTATCTATTGTAAAAGACTTCTGCAGGCTGAGTCAAATTGAACTTGTTGTCTTTCACCTGCAGTGATTGTCCTTTAACCCTCACAAGGTAAAGCATATCACAAGCTCACTGTGAACTTCCAGTAAATAGCATCTGCTAGAAAGTATGCCAGTAAACACAGTTTTTTTACTTCACTAGGCAGCTTCTTTCCCTAAGCAGCACTTTTTAGATTATCCCTTGAACATCACCTATCCTGCACCACAAATTAGCACTAAAGGAGCCAGCTTGCAGGGTCATGTGTCTATAAATGACACTCAGATATCCTGCCCAAATCCCCATCTGCATTGCTATCACTATCCAGAAGCACTGCAAGGGCAGTGAACTCTGCCTACCAAAGTGCCTAAATGTGCTTGTTCACCAACCTGCCACCCCCTCGCACCCCGAAGTCTGACTTGTCACATATCTGAATCTCAGAAAGCTGAGATGGCATCCTAGCCCATTCTCCTCTGCCAGCACAGGATGATGAAGAGCTCCAAATGCTCCTGGTGGATCACATGCACCCTAGGAGGGCTCCTTTGAAGAGGGAACTGTGGGGACACAGCACGGTGCCTGGACAACCTGCCTTTCCTACTCCAGCTGCCAGCAGACCAGAGGCTCCCATGAGCAGTGATACCGGCGTGGCACATCCTGGGGTGGGAGAGACACCACCACTCTGCATTGTAAATGAGTTAAGCAAACATGGATAGCGAGGGAGCCAGGTGGCAGCTTCATGCTAAAACACACAGGACCTGGCAGGTCTGAGGACTGCAGCTGAAGGTTTCAGGGAGGAGCAGTGTTGAACAATTCTGAGCTGGAAGGACAGGTTAGTCATGCACATGGCCTAAAGCAAGGAAGATGAAGAGATGAAAGCTGGGGAATCCCAAAGAGATGAGAGGTGCAGCTACACACACCCCAGTAAAGAAAACCCCAAACTTCACCTTGCAAGGGCAGCTTGCTCTGGTGTAGGAAGAAGCACACAAACTCGAGAGCTTGTCCAAGTGAACATCCGCAAATGGCATATTTACATTCTTCCCCATATGAACAGTGGACACGTTTTTGTCTTCTGCTTAAGCAGGTGAGCAGCTGCTTACATCTGATACAGCCTGGTGCAGGGATGAACTTGGCTGTGGCAAACAGCCTTCCCTCTGTTGTCCTCAATGCTCTTGTATTTGTGCTTGTGTGTAGGAGGCACATCCCACAGATTTTTGTCCTGAGAGGTTAGGGGTAATGGCTCACAAAATGAGCAGATTGATAGTAAATATTAATAATTTCCCTATTGTAGGGGGCACAGATCCACAGAAAGCTTGAAGGTTACTGGTGATCTGCTGGTCCAAACCTTTGGAAACCACTCCTCTAGGAGTCCTCTCTAGGTGGTAATGGGAGAAGCTGTCATCTGTGGAAGAGAACAAGCTGGGCCATCACCACCCAAGTGATCTGCAATGAAGTGAGTTTAACTAAGCCAAAGCAGAGCTCTGGCTCTAACCCATGTCTAGTCATGTAAGTTAACTTCCATTGCCTGTGCACAAACAAGGGGGTGGCACTATCACCCCTGGTACTCTTCTGGGTGCTTTCTCTTACCCATCACTGCACACAAGACAATCTGAGATCAAGAAATTGTGCCTTGGAGTAACTGAGGTATAGGGTAGTAAGTACTGGACAGCTCCTACACAATAACATGTTGTTGAGGAAAAACTCACTTGTCAGCCTACATCCCTATATTGAAGCAATGCTTTGGTTTCTGCATGCTAGGTAGACAAACAAAAAAGAAGAGATGGAGAGTTTAGGCAGGCTCTGAGGTAAAGATCTGTCCTACTCATGCAGAAACGCTATCCAAATCACAGAGGATGAGGAAAACCAACTACAGGCTCCCTGAATTTCTGTATGAAGCAATCACAGTTACACAACTCATAATTGAGTTTACTGCACTTAACTCTGTTCTTTATTACAGTGTTGACTAAAGAAGCCTTACTTTTGAATAAAACACCGCTTCTGGTAACATTGTGGTGTTAACATAATTATTCATTGCCTGTGTGTTGTGTTGGTGCCAGTGCTGAAGAGCAGATGTTACAAGTGAAATCTGAAGAGCTTATTATAAGCAAAAATAATTAGCTTCTTGTTCTGTAGGAGCAAGTCTGTTGTCCACCAGACTAATTAGAAGAACTTCAGTCAGTCTTGTGTCATGTTGCAACCAAATCTCTGAAATGTTATTTTTTAAAGTTCAAAGCCTTGACAGTGAGGCAACTTATCTAGATATCATACAAAAAGTCTGACTACTTTCATTTATCTTTGTATCAATTTATTCACTGAAGTGCCATTATACAGTTAAGATGCTCCTATAATTATTTTTGTCCTTATTTCTCTTACATGTTATAACAAAATTTCTGTAGGGTCTACAAGCTCCTGTGTGCATGGGCAGAAAAAAGAGTTTTGTAAAATCCAGGGAAACCTGAAGGTGAAGTCAAAAGCAACAAAAGCAGTTAAAGTTCACTTTAGGAAAGATGTGAATCAATTCTAGAGCCACCAAATAGACCAATGAGAATGATCAAACATCTGGGAAGGGACAGGGTAACCTTTTTCAAGCACATGAATGGTTGCTCCAAGTAATAAAGGAATTAATCTTCCTTCCAAATATTCATGTTAGAAAGGACAGCAATTGACCAGCAGCAATGAAGGTTTCACCAAAACATGGGGAAAATTCTCAAATTGCAAGGACAGTGAAGCAGTGGAATAGACTTTCTAAAAAGACTGCAGATAATATTTTCAAGGAAGTTAGACATCTGCCATCACTATGCATGCTGCTGTGGGATAAGATTAGATGGCCCTTGAAGATTCCTGCTGCTTTGTGACTATATGAGATAGCTGGGCAGGATGTCAAGGCAGAGAAGCAGACATGTTCTGAGATGTGTGAGGGTCAGAACAACAGTAGAGCTGTCTAGGGTCACTAGGACAGGCACTGGCAGGAAGCTTAGCCATAACATGTCAGGAGAGGAGCTGCTTTATGACCAGATTTGGTGCTTGTGGGGGTCTAAAATGCAGTTTTAAGGAATCTATGTTGTAAAAGAATTTGAGTTCGTATGCTATGTTTGAAAAGGATATCTGACTATGGTGTCATGCAAACACAAAAAAGGAAGACAATCACTGCTGGTGATGGGTCCACATCCAAATTTGTCAGCACCAGGGCGCTGAGAGCCAGTCAGGTTCACACAAAGCTTTATCTGCAAAGCAGAAGGGTTAGTGGATAATGGTGACTTATTTTTCTAAGCAGGTCCTTGCTCACCACTTCACAAGTGAAAATTCAGCCTAAAATCCTGAGGGTAGGATCTGTCACTGCAAAGTGTTCCATACTCAGTGTGAAGGAGGGGAGTGGGGCCAGGCACCCAGATATTTTGTGATGTAGTCGTCTCTCCAGAGAGCTGACAGCTGCTAGACTGAGACATCACCAAATCTTTTACTGTATCTGCTCAGAAAGGCAGGCCAAAAGCTCTGGGATCCGTTCATGCGAATCTCTCCTCAGGTCTCTGTTGTGCAATGCTGGTTTCTGTTCCTCTTCTTGCAATAATAAGCTGCAACTGCTGCTTCAGGGATTCTACAAAGCGTGCAACTTATGTAATATCCATTTAGAAATGACAAAGCTTTCTTTTTTGGGCCTTTCATGTAGTAGTCCACCCACATGCAGGCGGTGCACACAAATGACGTATCACCTGGGGCCCGAGACTTGCTGCAGAAATTGAGAGTAAGCTGTTGTTATTCTAATTATGTGACTGTCTTCCTTAATTAAAGCTATGCCACAGGTCATTTACCCTGGTGCAGAGTCCATGAACATTAATCCTGGCAGTGTTTTGGAATCAGAGAGTTCTCATTAGCATAGGATTGGCTGTGAGGGAAGTATAATCATCTGAAACCCTTTACAAAGGAATGTAAATTAGCATCCATGCCTCCCATGTACTATTGACATAGTAAATTATTTTACTGGCTAGAAATGAAAATGAGCACGGAGCAATGGCACTCATGACTGCAGCTCAGGCTGTACTGTGTTTGCAGTGGGGATTTGTGTGTGTGCCTCTATCCACAGCCAGAAATTCCAATTATTATCTCTCAGGGCTCACCAGCTCTTGGAACTCACGATCCTCCCCATGCAAAACACTGCAATCCATTAATACTGAAGTAATAACTAAGTATGAAAAATAGACTTTAGAATGCTTTATTAATCTTGGTGTTCTTCGCTCAGAAGCATGGAACCCCACACTAGAAGTGGATTACAGTTTGGGAGTGGCTTACCCCATTGTAATAACAGGAATAATTCTTCAACTTGTCTAATCAAGCAATGTTTGAACTTTTGTTTGGTCACAAATCACGCTTCAAGATAGATCTTCAGTTTTGCAAAGATTGAAACAGGCCCCAGGTAGAGGAAAAAAAAAAAAAGGCTGTTTTTTATCAAGCACTGATTCTACAGATCAGCAAGAATATCACCCACAGCTAATCAAAAATCATCCCTCCAAGGAGACAAGCAAACAGTGATCGCCCATGCTGGAGCAGAGGAGAGGCACACCACACCCAGGGAGAAAAGCCAGATGTTCTGACTTCTGGTCCCCTGCTCCATCTATCCTACACCACTGCTTTTGCATTACATGATCATAGCAGGATAGAAATAATAGACGCAGCTCTACAATAGGAATTGTTCTTCTACAGAGTCAAGTTCTTCTTTTGTTAGAATAATTACCTCCCTGGCACACTTCCCATCCTGCTCAAAAGCCAAGCAACGGCCATGGCTAACAGCCAACTATGGCCAACAGTACTGTAGCTATAATTTTGAAAATTCATTTTCAAAACAAAGAATTATGCTCCTGATAGTAAAATATAGCCAGGACATTGAGCTATAATATAAAGCAATATAATATTTCACTGGCATGTGTTAAAAGGCTGTATTATTCTACATGGGTATAGTCAGAGTAGTTCTTACAGTGAAAAAAAAAAATAGAAAATGGCAGGATAAGTCCTGTTTTCCTCAAAGTTAAAGAGACCAGTTCTAAGGCGTGACACTTCTGGCAATGTTTGCAGGAAGAAAGGAAAAAAAGCAACCTGCTAAAAATAGGAAACAGTACATTAAAAATGAGCGAAAACACCTATTGATCTTAAAGGTTGCATTTGGACTGTGGTGAAGCAGTCTGGAGTAAAGCAATTCAATTTCTATTTAATTTATGTTATGATATTGATAGGATTACCAGTAGCACTGTATCCAAGTAGTTCACAACACAGACGTGCTATTACCAACATCATAATTTTACAGATGAAGAAATGAAAGTCCAAACTCTCAAAGCTATTAAAGTATACAGATAAGATATCTTGACAAAGTGACTTGCACTATGGTCAGTCAGGAAATCAAGTTCAGGTTTCTCACTCCCTCAGCAGCACTCACATAACTGGTTCAAGGTTTGTTTTCAGTGGGATGGTTTTGCTTTTGTTACAATATAAAATAAATTTAACCAAGACCATATGGTGTTGCTGAGTCCTATTCTGTGAAATTAAGAACTGTTCAATCTCACTTCCACTCTGAGGAAAGTAACATGTATTCTTTTGAATGTTCAAAGTGATCTTGTGTGTGTGTTTGTTAACAACTCACAACTGCTCTATTTTGTGCGGTGTATCTCTGCTTTTAGCAGCCATTTTCTCCTGGTCTCCAGGCATCACCTCATGGTAATTCAAAAGCAGCCTACTGTCATCAGAATTATTTGATCTTCAGGGTAAGAGAACAATGACAGTTGTGGACACTTCCACAGAGTATCTGAATGTCATAACATTGGGCAGGGAAGGGAGGGAGCTGACAAAGAGCCTCCTTACTCAGAGCTTCAGTGTTCTGAGGTATTTCATCTCTTTTTTTGTATTTTTCTGGGGGTAAAAAAAAAAAAAGGTTGGAACATCAGTTAACAAAAAATGAAGACAGGGCCATAGAATAGTTTTGGGAAGGAAAAATTCAAACAAACAATCTCAGCTGCTGTCTACAATTAAACTTTTGCTTCTGATACGATATCTAAAATGTCTGGGGTGGATAGGCAGCAGTTGCTGGGTTTATTCTACAGCTTTAATTAATGTGGCAAATTTGGGGCAGCAGAGCCCTTTGACAAAGGTGATCACCTAAATCAATCAGACTTATGCATAAGTCCATAGGACAAGATGTGATTAATAATATGGGGCTGAGAGAGGTGGAGAATGTCACTGCAAGTGCATTCCCTGTTGTTGCTGTTGCTATGCAGAGGCGTAGAAAAAACACACCAAGTCCAGGGTCAAGTAGAAATGGCAGCAAGGCAGATTTAATGGCTTTTTCCCCAAGGTTTTATATGCTAGTTTGAAAAAAGTGAGTTAAATGGCATAAAGTAATTGGTTCTCTGGCCATCCACCCCTTGGGGGGGATTGGTCCAAATCTAAGACATCCATTCCCAAATGTTTTTCTAGTTGAAGCCATAACAATCTGGCAAAACAAGTAGCAGGTGCGAATAGTAGCTTTGTTTTAGTTAGCTTGCATGGGTAAGACAGAGCTCTCAAAAAATGTTAGAGAGCTGAAGAAATTCACTGCTGAAGCCTTTTCAGCATCCACACCCTGTCATCCTTGAAAGGCCATGGTAATCAGGCAAAATTCCCAACGATTGGAAAAAGGCAAAAGTCACAAATGTACTCTTGAAGAAAGCCAAGGAGGAGCCTCTTGAGGAGGTGAGACCTTCTGCCCTGAAAGCCAGTGCATCTCACCTTTCAGTCCCTGTAAAGGTTATAGAGAACATTTTCATGCATGTGAAGGACAAGAGGGTGATTTGAATTAGCCAGCATGGCTTTTCTGAGGGCAGATGATGTCTCACTTCCCTGGTTTTCCACTGTGATCAGATGATCAGCTCAGGGGACAATGGGAGAACAGATGATGTTAATTTTGAAAGATCTTGAACACAGTCTCCCAAAGTATCCTCACATCTGAATTGGTCAGGCATTGACTGCATAGGTGGACAATATGTTGGACTAAAATTTGGCTGGATCTTTGGGTTCAAAGGTTTGTTAAGAGCAGCATGAAGTCCAGGTGGCATCCAGGTCATGGAACAGTGGTGCCTGTCTGTTCAGTGTCTTTATCACTGACCTGAATGACAGGACAGAACTTGCTCTCAGCAAATTCATGGATGATACCAAATTAGAGAGAGCAGTTGATAAGCTGGAGAGTCAAGGCATTGTTTGGAAGGAAAACAGTGGGCTGGAGACGTGGGCTGGAGACATGAGCTGACAAGAACCACAAACTTCAAAAAAGGCAAAGTGCTGCATCTGGGACACAGTCTCTCCATGCCCCAGTATGGGCTGGGTGTCAGCTGGATAGACAGCAACTTTGCAGGGAAGGGTTGGGGTGATACCTTGGGGAGCAGGTTTAATATGGGCCAAGAGTGTGCCATTTCTACAAAGAGGGACGGCCACATGCTGGGATCTGCCAACAAAAGCATAGCCAGCAGGTCAGCAGCACCACCCACTTTGCTCACAACCTGGTGAGACCACAGCTACAGCAATGTCTTCAATTTGGGATACACAAGACAAAGAGGGCAACCAAGGTCGTCAGGGGTCTGGAGTACTCAGCATATGAGAAAAGGCTGAGATTTGTTGAGGGTAAATTGCTGTTACAGTTGACTGCAACTACTTGAAGAGAAAGGTATAGAGATTTTCTTCTCAGAGCCACACAAAACCAGGAAAAAGGCATGCTGCAACATGCTAGCTCTGATTACATATCAGGAAAAATAGATCATTCCAAAGGTGGTAAAATAGTGGCATGGATGCCCCAGAGGAGCTGTCTCTCCAAAGGTATCACAACTGGAGATACTCAGAACTTGACCGGACACAGCTCTGAGCAAGCTGGTGTAGCTTGGTGCTGCTTTGAGCAGCAGGTAGGACTAGATGCCTTGATGAGGTCAATTTCAGCCAAAATTATCACATGATTTTGCAATTTCTGGTGAGCCAAATGACTTGCATTTGTATTTTGAGAAGATAGCAAGTCCTAACCTGAAGATTTAAGAAGACAGAAAAGCCACTTCTACTATTACAGCTGGGTTTCAGCCACAGTGATAGAAATGAGCTCTTCCTCCCCTCTCAAATTGCCTTCCCAGTGATACGTGAAAGAAACAATGACTGCACAGAAATCAGAGATAACCAAGTTTTACTTTATTTACATAATACCCCTGCCAAAAAAGCAGATGATCATTTCAGTGTGCTTTGTTAGTTATGCTGTCTAGGCTCTCATCAATTTGTATCACTTATCATTACTTCCTGGGAGGGTCCTCAGGACAGATCCAAGTTTCATGGAGTTCTGGCACAGTCCCTAATACAGTGTCAAATTTGCCCTCCAGTGATCATAGAAACATAAATGCAAAGATATCCTAAAAAAACACAGTACACACAAAGGACTTTTACTCTCCCAAGTAATTTTGGACAGACAGCTATGTCATTCCCTTGCCCTCTATTTTTATCTGGGAAGAAGCCCTTAAAACTCTGACTACAAGGGCAGAAGGGACAAATGTGTAATTCCCAGCAAGCTGCTTGGGTTTGGGAGGCAAATCCTCAGTTTCCCTATGGAGAGCTGGAATATGAGGAGGCAGGGAGCCTTGGGGTGAACACAGCTGGCTGTCCCTCCCCAACTCTTGCACTGGGATCCAAGTTCAGTGGAACTTTTGCAGCCAGTTGCTGTTTTTATACCTGCACCAGAGCATGCAACTGTGTTGGTCCTTGTGTTTGTATTGCTCAGACCACACAGTAAAAAAGGCAGCTGTTCTCCTAAATGAAGTGTTGTGAGGCTTCTTCTGTGTTGTTCAGCATATCTTTTTGACCCTTCTTTCCCTGCCTTCATTCTCCACCCAGCAATTCACAGCAGATGAGTGTTGTTGACTGCTTCAGAGACAGTATGAAGCATCACAGGGGGACGACCCCACTCAGATGTCAAACTCAAGGCTGGTCAAAAGTTAGATAAGGCTGCAGTTGGCTCTTCTGAGAGTGGACTGCAGCTGGTGGGTCTGTTTCTGCCTCAGCAATGGAAAGTAGATGCTCCATGGGGCATGAAGGGCAGTGGGAGGAGAAGCTGCCTCTTCTTCCAGGTGCAAACACAGCCCTCATCGCCTCAGCCTCAGCCTTGGCTACCATGGGCCACCTGGCTCTGCAGCCTTGACAAAGTGGTGATGGGCCATTTTGCAGGTCTGCCAACCAACTCCCCTCAGCAGCTGCTTTGTTTACCTGTGTTTTGTTTACTGTGGAAGAAAACGCCTGGGACCAAGGCAAGCATCCAAACCCAAGCTGACACAGCTCATTTAGGCTTGGCAGGGAGTAGCCCTTCTGGATTCAAAGCCAGTGAAAGGATGGGACTGGCAAAAGGACTCTTTGCTGCCTGTATTTCTTTAGAAAAGCTTTGTTTGTTGTGCTTCCAGTCTTGGAACAAGGGCCTTTGAGAGAAGAAGGGCAGAACTACAAGAATTTGACTCTGATTGTGAGAGGACAGGAAAAGCAGACACATTCTATTTGTGTGGGTGTGTTTGGGTTTTTTCTTAAAACACAAAAGACAGAGAAAACAAAGGACATTATTATACAGCAGGGATGTACAGAAATGGACTCCCCTACATGTCCATGGGGTGTCCTTTCAGCTCTTTACTGCTGGGGTCAGCCTGGCCCGGTGTACCTTAAACTTGCTGAAATAGAGAGCAAAGACAATGAAAACATTGCAGTTGCACTTCATGCAAGGTCCACATGGATAACATAGGGATACTGACTTCTGTGGGATTCAGGTACTCTATATAACTTTGGGAAACTGGACTTGAGGGTCTCCCCAGATGCTGTAGCGCTGAGTCCCTGCTCCAGGCATGGTGTCTGACTTTAGGCTATTGATTACTGGTTTGGGGGGGGTGGATGTGATATATCAAGTCATCTGACAAACAGAAACTAACATTCCTCAGGCTCTCAACCACAGAACCATCTTCTCTAAAAATAAGTAAACTAAACCAATTTCATTACCAAAATTCTGGCAAACCCTCCTTCTTGACTGAATGTCTTAGAGTCCTTTGTTTCCAAATGCACTAGTGGTGAGCCAATGCACCAGGCTGCAGGAGCAAGCCTGCATTCCAAAATGGCAAAAAGTCATGTCCAAATGACTCCTCCAAAACACACAGAGAAATAAAGACAGAAATTTCAGTTCTGGCTGGGAAAGATGAAGGAGGGAAGTGGCTCTGCCAGGCAAAGCAGACAGACTGACCATATGAAAACTGGTAAATGTGGGAGACTCCCAGTTCCTGAAGCAGAACTCCCATCATGACCAGGGTGAGACGGTAGAGCACCCCTGAAGTCATCCCTGTAACCTCAGTCTTCTCCAGAAAGGAGATGTGGCATCCTGCATGTGTCCCTAGTCTGCCTGATGTGGAGGCTGTGACTCTTGTCAGACCTTCCTATGTAGCCCCAAGTAGCCCTACATCAGCCACAGCAGTGCTCAAATAAGGACTGGGAGAATTACTGGGATGATCTGTGGTCAAAAACTGAAGGAACTGAATTAATGGAAAGTGCAGAACTGATTTGTTTGACAGGACTTGAAATGTTTCTTTTTTTGCCTGTTTATTTTTATGTCGTTCTTAAGACTTATTAATTTTGCTTAAAAACATAACTGCTAATCATTAAATACCCAGATTTCCAGGTTTAAAAAAATCCATTATTTTCAGAAAGTGAAACTAGACATGATTTAGATACTGACCTGTATAATGCCATTTGCTAGAAACATTGTTCCTGTCATGGCAAACACAAACACTAGATTAATTAAAAGTTGAAAAATTTTCCTGCTAAGTNTTCTGACCGCAGTCGCCCAAGATGCCAAGGGCTGGCCAGCCTGGGGTGGGCTTCATTTCCAAATCACGGGCTCAGCCTGATGTGGTTTAAGCTCAGCCTGAAAGGGCTCGTTGTGGGAAACAATGAGTCAACAAAAAAAATACTCTCCTGGGCAGTGAGGACCCCATTTTACAGAGGATTCCGGTCAGCTAAGAACCAAATTAAATTTAATGNTTTCATTTAAAAAAATTTAAAAAAGAAAAACATTGTTTGGAACTTTCAAATATTGAATCATTTGAGCATCTGGAAGCACATATGTAATCTCAAAACCAAAAGCAAAACGGGAGGGGAAAACCAAACCAAACAAACACTTCCTACCAATCCAAATACTGTAAATGATGAAAAACCTCTTGCTGTGTTTGGGTGCAACCCTGGATAGTTTAGCAGCGTTTTGAGTTACCAACTCACCCTTCACAGAAACCTGTGACGCAAACACTCGTGTTCGATAGATTATGTGGGAAACCCCGCGATGCTGGGGGCTGAGATTACGCAGAAATGCTCTTCTTTTTTTTTTTTTTTTT
>VXAC01003560.1:1579920-1590296 GCA_013399225.1 Rhipidura dahli | reverse complement strand
TTTTTTTTTTTTTTAATCTGTCCAGATCATACAAGGATTCAGGATGAGGATGTTTATAAGAAGCCCTGTTTTGTAAACCAGGGACTTGCAGACTGTTGTGTTGTGCTGCAGCTGCTATTTGCAGTGGATACTTAAGGAGGTATTTCAGTAAGAGGCCAAGAGGAGCCAGCGACAGGAAGACATAGTTCAAGGCCCTGTTCCCAGCTTGCCAAGAGGATGGGGGCACAGCACCCAGCACCTTGTGTCCCTTACCTGCCTCTGTTCTGCCCCTCTGCTGTTCCTGACACAGTGAAGCAGTGCCTAGCACAGAGGGACATCCATCTAGGAGCTGCCATCACGCAGATGACATCAGGAATAACGCTAACAGATGGCAGGTCTGAAGAGGAGCTGCTGCCAACGATGCAGGCTGGCAGGCAAACATTCCTGATCTGGCAGCTGGAACAACGGTAGCACAAATGAAACATGAACAATTTCCTCCCTGCCAGCACAGAAAATAGCTCCAGGGAGAACCCAGGGAGAATAATTGTCAGCCTTCTCTAGGTATCATGGGAACACAAGCCATTCAGTAATCCCCCAGTAAACAACTGCTTCTTATTTTTAATACAGAATAAGACCCCAAGAATCTAAGAGTGGGTACTGCACAATTGCTGAATTAGATGCACCAGTGCCCCCCTCCTTCTGACCTTTCACTGAAAATCACTGAAGTGAGGCGTGCAGGAGTTCTACTGTAACCAAAATGGTCACACAACCGAGGGTGCATCTCCTCTCACAGAACAATGCAGATAAGACAAATACTTAACATTCTTCTTGCTCCTGTCTTTGAAGAAGATGCTGATCATTAGACCAGTGAAATTCCTCCTTCTCTTGGGACTCAGCCAGGTCTCTCTGTCTTCAGATGCCTTTTTCCTTTTTTTTTAAATTTTCCTTTAGTCATGGTTAAAATATGCTGCAGCCTTATAGTGTGTACTGCAGGGTGGCTGGTGTAGCCAGAAACTTTTGGTAGCAGCAGCAAGCAGGGACAAGGTTGATGCTGGCATTCACAATGTACATGGGTTACCTTCACTGATATTCAAAGAGCTACAATGATGCAGAAATCCTGTACACCTCAATAAATACTTGCTGGTAATTCATAATAATATATTTAAAACTGGTGCTATTTGGTTCAATGGGACTACTCCTCACAGAGGGAACGATGTCAGGCTACCAGAATATCTGCACTCAGGCTTTCCAGCAGCAGCTAGTTATGGACACAAAGGGAATAATAAAAGAATAAGGTAGACACACATCCCTGATGTATTTTCCCAGTTTACAGTAACTTTCTATGCCACGGGCATAGTACCTGACTTTTTGGCTCCTATTATGGGGAATGTTCTTTTACCTCCTGTGAAATTCAGCACACACATCTGTCATCATCCCAGCAGATACCAGGATTCCCTCCAAGCAGGGGTCTCAACTATGACTATTTTATGCCATTGGCTCTACTTCACTTACATTTGCAGGGTAGCCTCTTTAAGATGTTTCTCTGTAATAATGGGCTTGTGTAAGGATGATGGAGTGTATACATGACTACCGGCTTTTCCTATCTGCAGGAACCCACTGAGCAACATGCCTCTGGCTCTGGCATAAGAAATACTGATGAATACAAAAAACTACCATGAACACACTGCAATGAGCACAGCTGCTGTTTAAAAAAATAAAAAGGCAAGATATTTCTATATCCAGGGCTTGGAGACCAATCACTCTTCACACCCTGCAGCCTGGTACAGGCACAGACCAAGAAAAGATAATGAGAGGCCTGCTCAGTCTTTATCAAAAAGTTTTCTTTTGCTTCTTTTTCCTTGGTCCTCACTCCCCCTTGCCTTCACTATTAAAACCCTGCGCTCATTTCCTCAGATATGGATGCAGCAGAAATAACATGGGTAGGAAGCATGTTTCCTCTGCTAGATTACTGACACCCATGGAGCCCCACTCTAAAATGACATTCTCCAGCCAGTATCTCTCATCCAGCCTCAGGAGTGGAAAAAGCCACGGAGACAGACATGAATCACAGGTGATGCCTCTAAACCTCTTTTTATCCTTCCTTCAATATGATTCAAGGGGGGAGCAAAAAAACCCCAGCACATTCCTGTCATGGCAAATAATAACTAGAAAGCCTTGGGCATTTCTTAGATAAAGACCTGAATATATTTTGCCAGGATGGTTGGTTGAACACTGCTGCAGCTCCATAACCCTTCATTTCTGTACACAAAGCCTCAGAACCATTCAGGCCTCAGGAGAGAGCAGAGAGGTGGGAAATGGGGGGGTCTGGCTTATGATGTGAGCAGCAGCCAGGCTGCCCAGGACTTTGGCACATCTCCTCCCCGTGATGGGGAGGATTTGGTTTCCATAGCAGCAACGGCGTGATTTCCTCCACTCTTCCTCTCCAGGACCTGTATTCCACAAATGCACGGGAGTTCTATTTCACCCCAAGGCTTTCATTTTCCTGCTGCATGGTTTTGTCGTGCTCCAGCAGGTCTGCCTTTTTCCACCTTTTTCCGACACTGGTTTGGGGAGCAAGGCAGGGGGCAGGGGGATGCCGTGCATCGCTCTCTCCCCCCTCTCCCTCTGAATGTCTCTCCACAAAAGACGCAGTGTTCCCTGTCCCCAACTGACTCATCTTCGCTGAGATGCCCCTTTTCCTTGCCTGTCTCCAGTGATCAGCTCATGCATGCCTGGCTTTCCATAACAGAGCAGAGCTGTGTGCAAGTGCCAGGCGCCTGCACAAAGCTGGAGTGCTGCCTGCAGAGGAAATGTCAATACAGGAACACCAGGCTATTTACAAAACCCCTCTTTCTCCTGTGACAGGGATGCATGTAGCTATAAAACAGTTGTACCTGCATGTACTCCCCTTTTGATTTTACCCACACAAAGCTTACGGAGACTCTTGTTTCTTGTGATGAAGAGGACTTCTTTTTTGTCAGTACAAAAGAGAGAGAAACATGCTCAGAAATAGGATGGCACAACTGCAAACCAACCAACTATTCTGGGGACTCGTAGGAGGATCTGAAAAGCAAAGCCAATTCATTTTTTGCAGTTGATCTGTCTTCAAAACAAGTGCTCCTTTAGTTGTACACATTTGACATTTTCTGCTTCAGAAGCAAGGAACTGAGCTGTGTTCTTACTAATACCATAAAATGTCTTCTTTTTCAGCCTGGAGTCAATACAGAGAAGAGGCAAAATTGTCTCTGATTTTAGCAGTTTTCCCAAGATATGGGTACATGGTATATTGTGCATACATGCCAATGTTTCCTGTGCTCTGGGACATCCCAACCCACATACCCAGGGCAAATGCAGGCCAAGGAGCCCTACTGGCAGCTGGGATGGAGGAGCTGGGGCTCAGCACTGGGCACAAGCAATCCCCAGCTTTTAGATCACAGCTGGCACTGATCCTACCAACACAGAGGCTGCCAGGCTGAGCCCGCTTTTGGTGCAGGCTCACCATATAGGGAGAAAGGGTTACAGAGCCCAGCACAGTGTGGTGCCTTGGCCTCCCATGGAGCTCTCAGCCCATCCACCAGTGGGAAATGCACGGCTTGGCATCCACCCACACTCAGATACTAGTCAAGACTGTTCCCACTGCTCCTACCAGACTGTTCCCACACCTTGGGCAAGTTAATGTCTCCTCATCTAGGAGAAAGAGAGTTCACTTATTGGCATAAAGATGTTTTTTTCACCACCCAGTTGTTATTTATAATCACTAATGTTTCTAAGCACCTTGAGAGAAGTGGTTTCATCATTGCTTTATTGCTTTTAGTAATACAGTCGGACTTACATGGTGGAAGAGCACCAAAGACTGCACTCGTGAATCAAGACCTCCTTGTGGAAAGAAATGCTGAGATAAATTTGACCACAAAAATCCCATTAATTTCCATATGTCACTGAATTCTCCAGTCATCTTGGAAGAGCCTTTTGCTGCAGAGCAACATCTGTTCTGGCTCAGAAAGATGGTAGTAAACATCATGTCTTAATTAAAACTCTGTGTACAGTTTTGGAAGACATACTGGTACCTCCTAGAAAAAAAAGAATCTTAATGGCTTTGCTCCCATGTGCTGACAAAAAACGCCTGTTACTGTCCTTGTTTTGGCAAATGCCAAGTCCCCATTTGTCAGAGTCAGAACAGAGTTTGCAGGAAAGGCAGCAAAAGGACTCTGACTCCTCTTGGCAGAGTGTCCCTTGGCTGAGAAAACAGCTTTACTTTTCACAACCACATTGGTAAGAAAGCCCCTCTACATGTGCTTTCAGAGCTTACAGATGTAGGTCACAGGTTTAGCATGGGATTTGTTCGGTATACTCTGTCTTTTCTTCCACTGCACTTAAAGATATCTCTAAATATAATGACACAAAGGCACAAAGGCACAAAGCAGGTTGATCCTGCTACATTAGCTATTACTCTATCAGTCAGGTTCACAAATTGACTGTGATGCAAATATTTCATAATCTCAGTTTCCCTTTCTTGCAGACAGGACTAGTGTAGTGATATTCTCATTCAAATATGAATAAAAGAGCTTCAAAAACCTGTTTTCAGTATTCCACCCTTATTTGGGCCCTGCAAGTTTCCAAAACCAGCAAAATTTCATGAGAACTCTGTTCTAAAAGTTATTTTGTTTGAATAAGACTGGAAAAAAACTGGAAATTCCCAAGGATGCACCAGCGCACACAAATTATTAAAACATTCACTTTAGTTGAATTCATTCGATAAATGGACTGTTGCAGAGCCCTTCAGGGTCCATCATTATACAGAAATAAAAAAATTTGGAATATATAAGTGAGAATATGGGTTTCACCAAATACCTGCTGAAGGCTTCCGTGGTTCCCACATCCCATCAAGTTCTTCTGAGGTCAAGCAGCCTCTGACTTCTGGATCCCCATTGCCCAAACATCTCCACAGAAGATAAAATACATGCTGGTCTTCTTATCTAAATGCCATGTAGGTGCACAAACCTGAGCTAGGTAAACCTTTTGTAGTCAGTGTTGCAACCTGACAGACCTAAATAGCATAGTATGAAAATGAACCATACCCTGTTTTTCTCTCCTGACTATAAAGGAGGTCTTGGTTGACTAAATCAGGTATAAATATCAGTATTTCATCTGTCTGAATTCAAAGAGTCACAGAATGATTTAAGGTAGTCTGGAGCTCCAAAGCCCTACTCAGAGTAGGGCTGACTTCAAAGTTAGATCAGGTTGCTGAAGTCCTTGTCTAGCTGAGTTTTTAAATTTCCATGGCTGTAGCTATCATTGCCTTGCTGAGTAATGCCCTCACCACGAAGGAAAAAATCAATTTCCATGCAATCAGAATTTCCTTTGACATAACTGCTAACTGCTCCTTTTTCCATCACTATGCAGCATGAGATCCTTTCACTCAGGGTTAGTCTGACTCTGACTTTCTCTAAAATTCTCCATTAAAGAGGGCAATAAACTTGGGAGCAAATCCCCTCCTTGGCTCCCCAGCCACAGGGCAACAATCAGCTGTGTATTATTTTAAAACACAGAAAACCCCAAAATACTTCCGATTAAGCAGTGCATGCTCAAATGCTGGGATTTCCCAGAAAAGCTTTTTTGTCCATCACAATTTATATCCAGCAGTAGTGCTGACGTGGGAAGATTTATGCTAGGCCACTAATTTATTTTCTATTTTGGGTCCATCCTTCCTTTGATAGCTTAGCTGGATTTACACCTCTTGGCATAATCTAGTGTTGGTAAAAACATGCATTTTGCTCTTGGAGGCATAGCACAAAGGCTGTCCCACAATCAAAGATAAAACTCTTTCCCTGTAGGTCTTTTCAGTGTAGCTGAGTACAAAGCAGACAGAAAGAGCACACAGGTCACAACTGCATGACTGTGACTGTGCAATGAATCCTGTGAGTGTACTTTGACTGTAAGTTGCAGTCTGTTTTGATTAGTTACATTTCTTTTCTTTTCTCTTTTAGCAGTGACCTGCTTGTTGTCTCAAAGCAAATTAATAAACAAATCAAACCAATCCAGTATCCATCCTAATCTGTTTCTGCTTCTGTTAAGTAACTTAGTATGACAGTAAAGTAAGTCAGCTCTACAGCTTAAATATAAAAAAGCTGATACTCATCATTTTTTGTTTCATTATGCATGGTGTTGACATAAATGCTGACCACAATTAAGAGCTTATTCTGGAGCCGTTGTGCTTTTGCTGAAAGCAAATGAATGACAGCACAGCCTCACTTTCAGGAAAGTCTAGAACTGCAAAAATGAAGTGGGTAGAATTAATAAAAAAATCAGAAGCTTAGTGATTTGTGTCCTTGTGAAAGCCTGGGCAGATCATTTCATAGTGCTTTATTTTACGAAGAAAATAGGAGCTGCATAAATATGTAAATGAGCCATCCAAGAATGAGCAAGCGGGAGAAATATTATTGCTATTTGGCTGGCTGGCATGATATATGTATATATTAACAAAAACATGCTCAGAGTCATACATGGCTCTTGTGCTCTCATTTTTAAACACAGATGCATAACTGAAAGTGTGTGCCTGTGCACGCAAATAAGTGATAAAAATATGGATGGAAGCATATGCATTCAAATGAGTTGGCACCTCTATTTAAACAGCAGAGAAATCTGTATGTGTCATGATTTCCTCTAAATTCCAAGAATCTTTCTTCCTGGACTTGACTGCATGTTTTCAAGCACAAAACCATCTCTTCTGAGATACTGGAGACTTTCAACTTCATTGCTACATTTCACATTTTCTGCCAATAATTCTGTGCTTCCGGGCAAAATATTTTCAATGTAAGACTTTCATGTATTGATCCTATCACCATATACTTCCACAAGAGTTCTAATGCTTGCTTTCATTCAGAAGTAAATTCTTTGTTAGTCAGTATGGCGTAGAGTTTGGCCTCTCTAAGATGTCCCCCTACAGACTGATGAAACCATAGGTTTTCCAGGTCCAGCTCACACAGAACCCTTCAAAATCCAGGTCTAGTTACCAGTGTGGTGGTCTTGAACAGTACTATCATCATCACCACTGGAAAACAGTATCATCTCAGTTTACACCCAATATGATGAAAAAGATTAGAAGTTAATACTAGACAATGGAAAAAGAAGACTGAAATGCACATCATTAAATAAATAACAAGAGAGAGGCCATGGCAGATTGGCTTTTGACTAACAATACTCCATCCTCCTCCTGTTTTCTATGGGAGATGTTGTGCTCTCTACAAACAGAGCGAATTTTCCACTCCATATTATCTGGTATTGTTCACTTCAATATTTAAACACACTCTCTTTGGTAATGATTTTATACTTTGCATTCTTGTTTTTACAAGTTTTATTCATTTTTTGCTGGCACTCATTCTCCCATGAGGAGGACTTTGAACTTGTGTCTGTGAAACACACTTTCAGTTCCCAAGCAGCTATACTTGAGGGAAGGTGAGTCACACTCCTCAAGTCAAAGGACTAATCAGATTAATCACAGCTGATCAGTAATTTAAAATACAAACCACAACACCCACAAAATATTTGCTCATGGTAAATCCTCAAAGCTGAACATTTTAAATACCCTCAATTCAAAACACACCTATGAAATCTTCAATCTGCAAACAAAATAAAAAATTCTACAGCAATTTCAACTTGTTCCCTCTGTTCACTACAAAATAAGTAAGAATTAAAATGCTGCTTCCCACAATGGACGAGGCAGGAAGCAAGGAACCGTTCAGATTTTCCTGAGTCTGTAGAAACTTCATATTCAGAATTCGAGAATTCTGGTATCCCTATCCCTTAAAAAACCACATTTTTACACAGTGGGCCTTCTAACAGCATCCATAGCCAGTCTAAAAATGTGGAAGAGCATTACAGTGTCCAAAGGTAGACAGTTATGACTTTTGAGAGACATGAGAGTCACCATGAGCTTTTACAGCACAGCTCCAAAATCAGCTCTGCCTCCCAAAACTCAGGAAAAGGTGCTGTTTTTTCATTGTAGATGCTGTGCTTTTGGGGTGTTCTGTGACAAACACAAACTATGCTGCAGATGCCCCCCAAACACATAGTAGGCAAAGCCATGGGATTTCCATTCTTTGGGCATCTCCTAGAAATCTCCCCTTCTCCTTCCTCAGATTTGAGAGCCTCTGGTATGTGTCTCATGGTTCTGAAATTTTGGGATGGTGATCTCAGGGCCTGGAAGTGTGGCCCAATCCTGCATGCCTCTTGGTCTGTAGATCTTAAATATCTAGACTGTTCAGATCTTGGTGCATTTTCAGCAGAGTTGCCCATCTTGTGAGCTGTGCTATTGGCATTGCTGTCTCTGGTAGTGGCATTGCCCACAAAGAAGAACAAAAAACACCATAAATTCACAGATTAAAAGTTTCTCTTTAATGTTTTCTTATGAGAAGTGTGAAATAAATCAGGATATTTAACGGATCAGCCAAAATCTTGAAAAATCTACTACTAGCAATATGGCTGAGATTCTCATCCTCTCTCTCTCCTAGAGCAAGGTAAGATCAAGAATATCAGAAATGTCTATGGCTTCAAAAGCAGTAATACTCAAGATGCTTGGTAACCTCATACTACACAAATTGGAGAAAATATACAGTATATAGGGTGCCAAAAAAACTGCTTTGCCCATTCCATGTATTTCTATCATAACCCAAGATAACTGATTTATTTATCTTCATGATCTACCCTTTCTCAGTACTGAAGCCTTGCCCAGACTCTAAGGTGGCAGCCATGTCAGTAAGGAGTAGTTTCACAGTATTTATCCCCTTTGTCCTCTCTGCCCTTCTAGGACTGATCAGGAGGTCGATCTGCCTTGTCCACTGTGAAATAACTTCTGCCACAGTAATAAGTACAGCTGAGATTAGAAGTGTTAGCAAGTATTCACACAGCAGAGTATTTGCCCCTATACTCAAGAGGTTCAGATGGGGCCTCAAAGCAGCAGGGAGCCTGGACTTCTAAGCAAGAAGTTTGGGATTTGTGCCATAACAAACAAGAAAAGATTCTTCAAATTTTAGACTCTCGTGTCTTGAGCCAAACATACATTATGCCATTTATTCTTACAGCTAGCTTCAGAGAAATATTATGATGGAAAATCTTCCAAGTCTGCTGAATTGGGCTGTTAGCCAAGCTGAGTGAAATTTCAAAAAACAGCTTCTCTTCCACATTTTCAGTCCAGAAATACGGCTGCAGTAGGTGAGGGCAGATTTGCCCTTCACTGGGATTGTTATGGCCCCAGCAAGGTCCCAGAGGCCTGCATGCAGATGATACATACAGTTATCACTATCTGCTTCCCACAATTAACTGTGGTTCTCTCCCTGCCTGCACAGAAGCTTGTGAGTGCATGGTATGCCTTTAGCAGGGTTTAAATTAGGGATGAAGAAAGAGGAGAACTGAGATAAGTCCATAACCATTCAATACTCCAACCCTTCCAGGTTCTGGGGAAGAATCCTGACCACACAAAGAAGCCTTGGTAGCTTAAGCAACTGTGGTAAATAGCTACACACAGGAAGATGCTTGGCAGAACCACTCTCTGCTTGGACTGTAAGGTAAGGGATCATGTTTCCACATCAATAAACTCTTCTTGCACTAAATCTTTAATAGGCAGGTGTAGAAATGTTGTTATCATGATGCTGCCTTTTTCTGCCTCTTGTTTCCAAGAGTGTCTCACTGTTTCTGGCTAGCTGCATCCCAAATGAGATTTTTGTTCTCTGCTTCTGTTTGTGTATAACAGGCTCCAAGGCTGCTGCAGAGCCAAGGAATGACTGGCTGCCTTTTCAGCCTCAGATCTTGGCTCCATAGAAAGTGGTTCATCATTAGCCTGTGCACTCTTTAACTAACTTGCTAAAAGGAATGCTGCCATATCCCTCTTTTCTGATACAATTCATTACAGTGGGCAAACAAACTCATTCTTTCCTTCTAGCCTCTGCCCAGTTTGCTGGGGATAAATGAGTACATACAAAGGCATCCAGTCCTGATGTGAATATAATTCAAGGAATGAATTTTCAGTGTCACACATATGAGTATTTTTTCTCTCTGCAAAAACTGTGAAATTATTTCCATATTTTAGTTTCCTAGTGTCAGCTTTCCAACCTCAGATACTTAAAAAGTTTTTTGCTTAAGTTATAAATGCTCTCCCAACCATAAATCCTGTGTTAGCCTCAAAAATAACAACTATTTTTCACTTTCTGGGTTGAGCCTCCTTCATGAAGATTGTTTCTGGAACAATGTGATGGATTATGAGTTATAGCTGGGAAGCCTAAAATAAATCCGAATTGAAGTGCAATAGTTTATGACTCTTTTGGAAAACAGGGAAAAGAGGGAGACCAAGGTCATTCAATTAAGGCTGCTTCAATCTTTTTTTCTTTTCTTTTTTTTCTTTT
>VXAC01003560.1:1534333-1579900 GCA_013399225.1 Rhipidura dahli | reverse complement strand
TTTTTTGTATCAAAAAGCACCACTTTGCAAGCCTACCAGAAAAAAAACAAGTCTCTGTACAAAGTTCAAATGTCATTCTCCTTCTAAAAGAGCATGTAAGTGAAAACTGATTAACACCTAATTGACCTTAATAACGCTCTGGAGAATTGAGAGCTGAAATGTCATCTTAGGAAAGACAAATGGAGCAAAATGTTGCATGTAAAACTTAGCTAAACATTTATTGAAGGGAGTATAACAATCTACAATCTATGAAGGAAATATTTACTGAAGAAATAAGAGGACTGGTTCAGGCAGACAGATGTACATAAGTAGTAGGATGGGCTCTGTGGAAGACAGGCTCTTTTCAGCATAAATTGAGATTTTAATATTTGTTTTAAGTTGCAATGGTACTTCTTCAGTTCTAAAGTTTATTTCAGATTACTCTTAATATTCAAAACAGGAAATGAAGAGCTGCTTCAGAAGTTGCATTGAACTCTGTCATCCTGAAGATGTTGAAACTCTTTGTCTAAATCTTTACTCTTTCTCCTATGAGAACACTTTAGACTGAGAAGTCCAACTTTCCCACTTTGTGGTGCCTGTATTTTCTAACAGACTTTTATGTTAAATAGTAATATAAACTAATGAAGAGGAGTCAGCTGAATTTTGCACTTCCTAGCCAACATATACACAGTCAGTCCCTTTTTAAGAAGCCATTATTAAGGAAAATTAGAGAAATATAATTGCACACAGAACAAGACTCTAAAACTATGTCACTCTGATGAACACATCTACTAGATAAGGAGAGTTTAGAATTATCTTTAACTTTCTCAGTCTCATGAAAAGCAAAAAATTGCTACTGACCTAGCCCCTAAAACCTTAAGTGAATGTCAGGAGATTTTTCTCAAAATATCTCGCCATCATGGCACAATATTTTTGTCACAATGTCATTTATATCAGCACCATATAGTTTGAAAAAAAGCTAAAACATAAACATCAGTATCAACTCTGCATCTGTGTTTCTGCCATGGCTAGCATGGAGTTACATGAGCTGGCATGTTTCAGTGCTGGGGGAACTCACGGATCCAACCTGCAGTGTAATTAAGGCAACTGAGGAAGATCTAAGTATCAAATACAGCAATAAACATCCACAAGCCTAAAGGAGCCTCTCCAAGGAGTTTCTTGATTGACTCACCTTTCATGTCCGGCAGCTTTTTATGGGGATGATATAAAGAAGAAAGCAGAGAGTCAAAATAAAACCATCTGCATGATCTAGTTTTCTTTAATGATAATTTAATGAAGCACTTAATAAAAGGACATATTAAAACCAACTGAAAGTGTTTGAGTCACCTGTCACAATTTTGTTTTTAGAGCTGAGTTTTTTGTGATTCATTCTTGTGCAGGAAAATCGAACTCACATATTTGTAAGAAAGATAACCAAAGCAGAACAGAAATGTTTTCCTTTAGCTGCAACATATGTTTCAATATTGCTTTAGGATAGAACTCAGTGCCTCAAAGAGAAATGCTACGGTATTTATTTCAGTCAGCTGTCATTGGAAAAAATCACTTTCAATTGAAACATCTGACCAGAACTATGATTCGCTGCCTAAAAATATTGCTTCACTTGAGAAAAATGAAATTATACATCTTGAAATATAAATACTGTTTTCAGGCTCTCTTATAAAATGCTTGTTCAGTTTTATGGTAGGCTTACCCCCCATTTATATGTTGTGACCTATTTATTTCAGATGTTTAGGCCTTTGCTACATGTAGAAAGGGAAAGATCAGCAAAACAAATGCAGTAGTTAGTAGTTGTGAATCACATTTGCACAAGAAGAGAGAAAATTAACACTTAGATAAAATTAACTGTGAAAAGAACTCTCTTAATTTAGTCAAATACTGATTTTTGTCTCAGATCTCTTTTCAGTTGAAGAAATCAAATAGAAATCCAAGCCATGTCCTTGCTCCCATGACTCTCAGAATTCAGGTTGCCCTGGAGACGTGATGCTGCGTTTGTAGAAGGATAAGAGAGAGAACTCAGTCCTGTTGTCCTTGGGGGACCATGCTCCCAAAATTCTTCTGTGGGTCTCTGCTCAGCCCTGAGAGCTTGCAGACAAAGAGAGACAGCCAAATATTTGTAATGTGAGATGCTACCGTAAATTAAATGCTTACTAATGAAAGATCAGAGGGATTCACTTCAAAAAGCTAGCTTCCTATTTCTCTGCATGCCTTTGGGAAATACATAATCATTCCTTTTAGCAGCACAGCCACAGGCACTGTGTATTTAAAGCAAGCACAACAGCAAACTCTGTGTCTTATAAAAGGTGTTACACTGGATAATGATTAGTTGCATCCTGTATATAAGAATATACTCAATTAGGACAGTTTTTAGATCCACGTACATATCTATCTAAGTCATTAATCTGTAAGCAATGGATAGTATCTACTGGAAATGGAAAGCAGAACAAGCCAGCCTAACAGGCAGAGATTGCTGTCAGTCTTTGGAGGTATGTAAATCCCTCAGCAGGTCAATACATTATTTCCTCAGTCACATACTACTCCTATCAGTGCACTGTCCTGTTAATATTGTTACACAAGAGGCTGGAGTTCAGGAAGGACTTTGGTACTCAGAGAACAAAGGCTTCACACACATGACATCAAGACAAGCGCACACGCACAGCCCTTCTGGGCCTTGGGACAAATGAGTGCAGCTCATCTCCCTCTTTGCATCGCCCAGCAGCAAATTGAGCACAGAGTGGAAATGAGGACAGCACTGAGGGAATCTAGGAATATTGACTTCTTTTTTGCTATGTAAGCTGGAAAGTGGGAGCTCTTTTGGAAACCTGTAAAATGGGAATGTTTTGGAGGATAGTGATAAAGACCCTGTGCTGAGAACAAGAATTTTCAAACTGCTCCTAAAAGAAAAGAGGGCACATGCATACAAAAGAAAGCAGCTGCTCTGAGCAGAATGGCATCCATGTCTTCCAACCCCCTGTGACCAGACTCACAGTCCTCATAGAGCAATTGCGAGTGGTGCTGGACAGAAATACAGCAATGCGCAAGAGATAAGCAGCAGGAAAACAACACAAGCAAAGACAACCACTTTGTAAAATCATCTTAATGCTGGGGAAAGGAGATGCTTTCCTGTAATTGAATGCTTGTAATTTGGGAGGGATTGCATACTTTCTGTGAGTCAAGATGTGCCCAAATGCTTTGCTGAACGTCCATGCCCATGACTTTGAATTTGTAGCCAATCACAAACACAGCTGCCAAATGCAGAACTGCCTTGCCCCCATCCTGTCTCCTCAGGTTGTCTGTAGAAAGAGACTAGCAGTCACTGATGGAACTAACATCTACAAATGCATTAAAACCATTTTTCGTCTAACTTCCTTAATAGTTTTCATCTTTGCCATACCTGTGGCAATAAATGCCATGGTTTGGATAAACATTTCACTAATTATCTCAGGCTTTGATCTATGCCTCTGAAGTTTCTCACTGCTTCCCCAGGCAGAAGGCTGTGCTAGACCTGCCCTCTTCTACTGGAACAGTGAATAAAATTATTCTCAGACATGTTTTAGTGCACTTCATTCAAGTATATAATGTGAATAAAGAGGCCCATATTAAGAATCTAGAATAGTAACAAATGTTAATTGTACAGTAACAACTATCAAAAACAATATTCAATGTGATCATGTCATGTACTCTCCTCAGGGCACACCATTATTATAATTAATAATGTTATTTAATAACAAGAAAGGGCAAATGCAGCTTATAAATTCAATGGATATTAGGTTAATAAATGGGATCTCATAATTAGTTAGGTACAGCTGAACAATTTATGAAGCATTTTAAGAGCTTCCCTAGAGGTGGTGAATCAGGGTGATGTGCTTGCCTCCTTCAGTGAGCAACAGGAATGAAAAGTAAATAAACAGAGATGTGAAACAGCCTGGTCTCCTTATCATGCCCTTCCTCTAAACTTTTATTTTTTTAATACCAGAATTAAAATACTCTTATAGCAAGGACTTTTGAAAGGAGCTATGATTCAGAGCCTACCCTGATTTGGGACTGAATCTTACAATATTTTCCTATTGGCCATGGAATTCTCCATCTCAGTCATCCATGTGCAGAAGACTGTTTCCTGTCTTGAAATGTTTACAGTCTAGGTAATAAATGTAAAAGGAAAAAAAAAAAAAAAAAGAACAATTGTGGTAACGATTTGTCTCCTAAAACATGAAGCCTTTGGTGTTCCAGCTCATTCTGATAGTCTCTCCTGCTTGTACAGACCTACCATGACCTGTAAATGGTGTTTATCTAAACATAAAATCTCTATACTGTAATTCTTGAGCAGGTAAGAACAAGCCAGGGCTCACTATCAGTATCATGTTAATGTGACTTAATGTGTTGTTGAGCATTTGAACTGTGGTAAGTAGCATGGCTTCAAGGTCTCCCTACTTACTGGAAGGATAAATGCATTAGTTTAAAGCCATCTTTGAGGTGAGATGGGATAACAGCAGGCACATGGGCTCCTATGATGCTTCACCTGTCAAGCACCTTGCAAAACCAAGTAGCTCAGATGTTTTTGATGGCATACCCTTAATCCACGAGGGAAGAGGGTTAAGTGAAGGGCACCGACTGCTCAAGCTTTGGCTGAGCTTCAGGTGCAGGGGCTGAAAGCTGTGTAGTGCTACTGCCCCTGTAGCTGCAGGAAGGATTCCTTGCTCACCTCACTGCTACGTCAATCAGTATCCATAAAGTGGTACAGATATCAGGGCAAAGGGACAGAACTAAAAGGTGAAGGTAGGCTGTTGGGTTGGTGTTTTTAACTAGTGCAGCAAGATAAGCCTGTCTGTATCCATATAATTATACTATCCTATATTTAGAACAAGTCAATAATACACTCAATGCATACCATACACACCATTAGCTGGTGTGCAGCAATATGCTTGGCAGTTCTAAACTGAGCAGTGTGACTTCTGCCCCTGCTGGATCCTGAGCCACCAGTCTGAAGCCAGCTGAACATCACCACAGTGAAGTTACAAGGGAAACCAATAATAGTGAAAGCAATGGAGTTTTAAAAAGGCAACTGAAAGTTGTCAACGACTGCAGTGCTACAGCAGAAGAATGATATTTCTGAAGAAGATGGTTGGCAGAAGCATATTATTTTTTGTAGATGGCTACAGTCAGAGAACATATGCAGGGGCTCTTCTCTGAGAAACACCATTCACAGGTAAAAGGAAGTTTTTTAAAAATGTCTGCTCTTCCAGAAGACAAGGAAAGCTCTAATTCGATCAGCTCCGAATCAAAATGAAAACAGATTATTCTTCAAGCACAGATATTAGAATAACTTGGCGGATGACTTTAGAGGCAAAAGTAGCAGCGTGTGCGGTGCGGTGCTTTGCAAACCGCATGGTTTGGATCCCCATCCATCCATCCATCCCACCGTGCCTCCAGCATGGAAGCGCAGGGTGAGCGAGCACTGCCCTCTAGTGGGCAGAACAGTCACACCGGGGAAAGCTCGCCGAATCCAAAATACAAAGTACATCGTGCGCGCCGCTGGCCCAAGGCTTGTGCTTGGCACCTCTAGAGGCAAGCCGCAGTCAGCACAGCGTCACTGTTAGCCATCGCTCACTGTCTGCGTGTCAGAAAACATCATGTCTATTGTAAAATCTAGAGGCTTTTTTTTTTTTTTTTTCTGGCCAAAAGAAAACGCTGTACACTTAGAATTTGCTTAGTAAGATACATAAGTACAACTACTGGTCAGTAAAATTAAGGATAAATTCAAGGAACTTTTTAGGTATTTATTGAATAACTTGGCATTGTTGAGACTGTGTCAATGACATTATCAAAGCACTGTTTAAAGAAAAAAAAATCATAAGGAGACATGAACATATACATAATAAATTAAGAGTTCATATATTTTTAATGTCTGCCCCAAAGGGGCCTGCTTGCTTCTCACTTTCAAGTTATTTTCCATAGGAAAACTCCTGTAAATATTTTGAAATTCTTTAAACTAATCCAAAGAAGAAAATGATTCCTATGCACAAAATTTTGTCAGGCTTCAGCTGAAACTCTCGAAGTTGGGTGTCTCAAACAGGTAATGTGCAATACTGGCTTCCCTTCCTGTATTAGCAATGTCATACTCAGTGTCATTCAGCAGTCTCAACCAGAAGCTAATGAAGACTGGGGGGTTTTTTTGCACTTCCATCACCTTAAGGTAGTGAGGTTTCTGTAAAATATTTGGTCAAGGAGGATCCATAAACTTGGAGATTGTATCTGGGTCTTGTAGAAGGATTTTGCCACTGGTCTGGGTCGTCCTTGTTTCCTTTGCACCCTGTCTCACACAAGAACTGTTGTCCACACACCACAGGTACTTCCTCTTGCCTCAGAATGGCAAGGAAGGGAAGAAGCAGGAGAATCTCACAACCCATGAATTCCCTACTGCAAGTCTGTGAAAGGAAAGAGGAAGAACTTCCCTGAGGAGACCAGGATGCCAGACAATGCAGCAGACTTATTATCTAAATGCTGTTCTAGAGTAAGAGATACAGTCTCAGTCTTTGATTGATATGAAGCCAATCTGTGTTCCAAAGTTAGTGCCATCACGAAAGTGAGAGTAAAATTTATCAGGGTGGCAGGCAGTGCAGAAAGTGATATTTTGGTTCTGGTCTGTGATAGAATCATCTTGGATGTTCTCGGGAAGAATCCCACCTCGCTCAAGAAGAATCCTCAAAAAAAAAAGAGAAACAGAAAATAACGTTTTTTGTACATCCTCACATTCCATAAGGCACTATCATTAAGACAGAACCTCAAGTACCAACTGAACAAACTGTACCAATACTGTGGCTGCTTTCATTTGCTTTTCTTGTTACTTTCTTTCTGTATTAGACTAAAAAAATTGCTTTCCTGCTACCCGTAAAATCACATTAAATTAGAACTTTTGTCTATAATCTATAAAGAAACAGTATAACAATAAAATAATAGCTGAAACCTAGCAAAAGTGAGCAAATACCATTCATTCAAAGGCATCATTTCTTGATCTGCAAAGAACTAGAGAGTACTTTGTTGAGAACCCTCACGGTATTAGTGCTGAATAATACAGTATCAAAATAATTACTGGTAATGAATGTGGAATTAGTCTTTTGTTCCCTCAGGAGGTTTACCTTGTTGCTCTTCTGATATCAATGTAAGGATTTGCAGAGTCAAACAGTCTCACACACTTTGGATCAATTCTGTGAAATTCTTTTGCTGATTCACGAGGAAGTTTATAGCAGCAAGGTCCCACAGACGGGCCCAGCACCACAAGGATATCTTTCATGTTACAGCCATATTCAGATACCATAGCATTTACTGTGGCCATAGACACTCCTAACAATGTGCCTTTCCATCCTGCGAGAAATGAGAGGTTGAAAAAAATTTTGTATAAATTTTCGTTTAAATTTTCTAGTAGCTAAAAAGATATGCAATTATTAAAGATATAAATTAGGAGGTGCATTTACACCTAAAATTAAATAATTATATCTAATAATAAATTAGTTTAAACACCTTCTCCTCCCCCCACTCCCCCCTTCCCCAAAATACACATTAACAGCTATCAGTTTTCTGACATAGTTTTGTGGAGATGGAAACTAGAGAGAAGTGTTTAGAGTAGAATTCCAGAGTTCTTTTTCCAGGGTGTCCTGGTTTGGGCAGTTACAGCATACCTCACAGATCCTCTGTGCTTTAAACATTGAGCGGGAATACAACAGACATATGTCAGAAATGAATTTTTATAATATGGTCAAAGTGTTTTAATGTTGTTTTAGGGGGAAAAAAAATCCCAGGCTCAACTTAGAGACAGAATCGACAGAATAGAATTTTCTATCTGGACTAGACAGAAGTCAATTTTGCACTTGGACATTGTTTGGAATAGAAAGAAAGCCCAGCTTTGGGTTCTTGTATCTCAGTTTGAGTGCCAGGAAATCTTTGCATTGCACAAGGAGTGCAATTCCTACCAGAATGAGCAGCACCGCAGGCTCTTCTGACGGGATCAGCAAACAGCACGGGTATGCAGTCAGCACCTGGAGCTGCCAGTGTGACACCCTTCTGATTGGTAACTATTCCATCATAGTTGGCAGGCTCTGTCTTTCCCATAATACATACAGCATTAGCGTGATCAATCTGTCAAAACAAAACCAGATTGTGGACAGTGATATGGCTGCAAAACAAACCAGCTCTGACTAGTACAAGGTTTTTCCTTTGACATGAAACACTCTTCTGCACTGATTACTTATGGAAATCAGGTGCTCTCTAGTTGAAATGCCATGGAGATGTATCAGTAGAAAGCCACTATAGAAGCAATGGTGTATTTTTCCTTTAGGAGAAAGTGTTCTGATCATTTATCTAATTATTCTATTCTGTGGTAAGTTAAATGCTAGAACTGACTTGGAAGAATCAGTGCTGCTTCTCCATATTGCATCTAATGGCTGATAGTTTGGATGGCTATTCCCCTAGATAAGCTGCCAGCATAAACGTTTTAATTGTCCTACTTATCGCAAGTTCTTGCTGACAAAGATAAGTGTATTGCCTACAGTTTAGCCAGTGATACATGAAGGAATATCTGAGCCATTTACTCAAATCCATTGTTTTCTAAGATACCTTGACTCTGTGAAAAGCCTCTGGGTTAAATCCTGCAGCATTAGCTAGCCGGCGGAGATTTTCTTTAACAACAACTTGTGGGTCCCTCCGCTTGGAACTGCTGAAGAGATTGCAGGAGCTTAGAGTTGGTATGTAGGAGATCCCACCTGTCCTTGTGGTGAACCCATGTAAGAAAACATCATCTGGCAAGGCAAGAAAACACAACAAACATTTGCTTTCAACACAAGACCAAGCCAGCTATTACATGGGTTTATACTGAAAAGACCTGGAATCAGCCAATCAAGTAGAGTATTGCTTTACCTTGGATTTAGCTGTGGCATTTAAATTTAAGGATTCTTAATTTCCTTCTTGCTCACAATCATGCCAAGGCAGGGACACTGAGACATCAGGCGTGTCCAGGGCTGCAGACCAGGGGAAACTCTTATCCTGCCCTTCTAAATGATGATGGTAACTCTCAAAGTGTGTAATTCCCACACAGAGGGGAGAAAATTTTATGGTCTGCCCTTACTAAACCCAGGACTGTCTTTCCTCAGATCACGCCCAGGCCTTGCTAACCTTCTGCTGTATTTCTGCTGACATTTCTCCCTCTTACAGACATGATACACTATTACAACACCATACAGAATTATTTGATGCCTGAAGGCATTTCCAAATCTTACCCATTTTGCAACTCCCTTGAAGGAGTATGCTTGGTAACAGTCTTTGTAAAAGCTATTTGCTGGAACTTTCTTTACCTGGGATCAGGGAAGATCTGAGGATGGTGAGCTCCCCTTTCAGGCTTGGCAGGCTTTCCAAGTACATCTGAATCTCACTTTGGATGAGTGCCACATCCTGTGAAGGAAGTGTTTGCCCTTCATGCTGAGTTTCAGATATCTGCAGGCTTTTACGGTCAGATACCACCTGTAAATCCTCGAATTCAAACTGGTAAACTGCCGTAAAGAGATGGTCTACATATATTTTCATTAAGTCTTTTCTCATGGTAGGGAGAATAATTTTAATGATGCTCAGGTCTTTTTCATCTAGTCTCTGTTTGATGGTGTACAAAGCAGCAGATGTAGTCTGGGCACATATCACCTCCAGTCTTCTGTTCAGACTCTGAAAACCACTCAGAGTTGGAAACAAGAACTCTTGTTCATCTTTCCTTTCACTCCCCTGCCTCTGGCAACACATGACATAAACACATGGAGCATGGATGGAAGAGCATTTCTCAATAGTTTCCAGTGTGTTGTGTAGTAATCCTTGGATGTTGTTCTGCAAGTTGGCTGGGAGGCTGAACAGATCTATCAGTACTGCTTCTACCATATTCCAGGATCTTTAAAGGCTTCTACAACTGTCAAGTAGTAACAAAACGTGAAAAACAAACAAAAAGGCAAGAACAGCATTGTTAGTACAAACACAGAATCATGTTAAGGCATTTAATTCAGTGATACCGCATACAGAAGGTACATAGCAGTTAATTACTGACTTAGGCTTTCCCAGCTGCATCAAAAGAAATTCCAATAAAACAAAACTAGTGGAAATGGGAATAATTATGTATTTATTTAAGCATTTAGGTATTTCCCTACCACCCCACCTAGCTCAGGTCTTTCCCAGGTCAGGGATGATGAAAGGTTGGTACATAAGATTAGATTTATTGTATCAATTAACCCTCATTAACCTAATGGATCTTCTTCACATGATTGATGGGCTGTCCTCCAGCATCCATGATGCAAACAAATGCAGAGGTCCCTTAGCTTCCTGGGACTGGAGGATTTTCTGTAACAATTTATTTGGAGGTGTTTAAAATACTTATGGCTGAGGTGGAGCTCATGTCTGCTACCCCTCCTGGCAGTAGGGTGCTGAGCTGTCATTTTTTCCACAGGCTTTCACAAGACATTTTGTACTCCTCCTTTTTGCACTTCCAAAAGTATTGACTTGCTAATTTCTGACTTCTGTTTGAAGTGGCACATGACCATGATAGTTCTTTTCAGCATGCACAAGAACTCAGCACAGGTTACTGAAATTTTACCTAGTAATGAAAGAAGTACTTAGAACTAAATTAAAGTAATAAAATACTGTGCACAACTCCCTCTGTCAGCTTTTACACTCTGCTAGCTGCACTCTGCTCTGAAATCAACATGTGTTAAGCTTATCCAATATCATCCTATCATTCACAACTTGTTTTGTGGCCCATGGTCTAATTCCAGTTTTGGTGGTTTGTTTTTCCCCTTTTCTGAACTTTGTTGTTGATCCAAGCCCAGCTAGGAAACATGTCAATGCATCTCTTCCTTCCTCTGTTGCTATGAGGGCCTGTTTTACACATCCTCTCAGAATTCTCTTACTTTCTTTTCTCTCTCTCTGATAATCCTTCAGTTTCCAGTGCAGGCATCCAGAGGTCTGGAACAAAAGGCTAGATCCCTCTGCTCTGGGAACCTCAAAGACACGTACTTAGATTTCATGACAAAGCACTGTGCTTGACCTAGCAGAAACATATGCACTTTTACCACCAGTTGTAAGACCCCATAATAATTTAGAGCATTTTTAAACACCATCAGGTTTTTGTTTTGGCACAGCAGCAAATTGTGCATGAATATTAATTTACCTGTAGAAAAATTCATATCTTTGCAGGAAAAAAGAACTTGAGAATCTTGTAAGTCTTTGAAATCAGTGCTCTGCTATCAGAGCTAACCACACCAAATAATGCCCAGCACAATTTTCCTGCCCCAAGACCTCATTCTCCTGTAACCTACATGAATGTTATGGCTTCACATCACATTGTTATCCTACTTGTGTGTGTACTTGAGGCCTATCATTATGGTAGATGTGATGTACTCCTTGGCATTTTATGGTTGACAGAGGATTCCCAGAGTTTCTACACTGAAATGAGAGGTCAAAGACCTTTGTGGTTTTAAAGGATGGCTTATTTTTAGAGGATGTTTTACAGAAAACATTCTGTGTCATCTTCATTGTTCTTTCCCCCAGACTGGAAGAAAAATAATCCTGACTGAAAATGATGTTTTCATTTCTGCGAATTGAACACTTACAAAGATTAATTAGCAACTATCAAAACAGTTGAGCTGAAAGTATCAAAATCTGATAGCAGATTAAAGCAACTGCTAAGGAATTTATGACCCTTGATTTTGTTCAGAGTATTATTTACACATAGCTGATAATGGATTTTAGAGGAAAGAGCTTGCTAAGAAAACAGTGCTGAAAGAGACTCATGCCAAAGACCATGACTTGGGAAATCAGAGTATTTCCTTCCCTATCCTGACACTCTGTGGGAAGCCTATCTGAGTGTGACATGATCCCAATCAAGGCATAGCCAATAGTCCCAGGAAAGACAGTACAAAGGAGAGGCGTAGTGCAAAACCAGATTATTGCTCCACTTCAGATATGTCAATAGTGGAAGGTAAGCAGAGTTCATTGCTGTCCTCCTACTTGCCCAGAAATATACCACCAAAGAAAGGGTGGAAGGAAAGTGTTTGATGAGGGACAGGTAATTGCCTACCTTGTTATTAAGTTGTGTATGCACTGCAAAACCTCTGCAGGGGCAATTATTGGGATGTACGCATAAGAACAATGGGGCTGATTCACCCTCATATCCTTCCAGCTTTGCATCACAGAGTCCCAGTGAGGACAGCCGTGTCAGAGGAAATTTGCTTACAATCATAGCCAGACTGACTCCTTTCTAAGTCGCTCCAAAAAAGCCCTTCTCAAAATCCAGGCTTGCCAAGCACAGAAATGTTTCAGCTTATGCAAAATGCATATTCAGGTTTCAATTAACATGCCCTACAGTGTTCCATCGAAGCCTCATCCAAAAAAATAAGTACATTTATTAAGGAGTTGATTGTTTTAGTACGCAATTCAAGACAAATACTTGCAAAAAATTGAAGCCAAGGATACCCATTGATATTTTCTCACTTCCTGAAACTGTGAGTACAAACATTTGGAGGTTAATGAGATTTTCTTGTGCAGATATCAAGAAAAAATAGATCAAAGAAAATTATCAATAACAATATTAGAGGTGAGGAAGGTAACGAGCAAAAAGTAGAAAAGCAAAATGAATGTAGAAAAAGAACAATAAAGGAAATAAAACCAGACTGCAGAGGAGATACACCCCTGGGTATAAAAGTAATGCAAAAAAGCAATTTTCAAGAACCCCAGAAATCTAATTCTAAAAGTTCGCTGTTGGCCAGGACAAAATTGCTGACAATTTCCTGCATCTTTGAATCCTGCTGGTCATCTTATATTGGTAGAGAAACTGAGAGAACAGACATAATTTTTTGAAAATTAAAATGGCAAGAAATATTTAACATCTGCCAGAAAGAGATGCCCTGAGAAAGAAAACAGGTCATTGAAGAAGCCCAAATGAACAGAGATAAGAGCACGTGTGTAAAATTTCAACAAGAGCAAATACAAAATCCAAAGAGCAAAAAAGAAAATCCAAAACACAGGGGGGTAAAGAAATACATTTAGGCCTCTTAAACTGGATTAAGATAAAACATTCTTCTTCCTTTAACCTAGGGTTTTTTCAGGCAAGGTTGCAGAAACAGAAATCACTACATACAATGAAAATACTGAAGCACATGCAGTTTTCATAACACAGGAGTTTACTTACACAGGTGGACAATCCTTTTAAATTCTGAAAGGTACCATCTGCTAAAACACACAGGCATTTCCAGCTTTATATATCTCACTTCTTTCAGTCTTGGAGCTGATTTGTACAAGCTGGAAGTTCCTATGCTGTGCAAGGCCGTAGCAGGAACCTGTATTTCTTCTTTTTGACAGGACCCTGCTTTGCTGCTGGTTCTTCCAGCGGAAAGAACAGACTGTACCGCAAGGCACGGGGATGATTAACAAGTGCCCGGGCAGCGCTGAACCCGGAAGCGGCGTTACCCCTGCCACGCAACGCCCTGGCCCAGGAACACACCTTGTGCTGCACCAGCTTTGCACAACCACGAACCAGCTCGCCAAGGCACAGAGCAGCCAAACAGGATGACCACACAACGTTTTTAAAGGAGAACTTGTGCACAGCGAAGCAGTTTCCTTTTCTGAGCTGCAGCTGCATGTTCCAGTGAAGAATTTGGCAGCCAGTCAAGAAAAAGTATATTCTGGGCCGAGATAGAGAGGTTACACAATGGCAGCTTTTGGGGTGACTGGCCTCAAAATGAGGATGGCAATTTCCTCCTTGCAGCAGTCAGAAATTTCACAGAGTTTAGCGAAAAGGTCTTACTCCTTTGACAGGACAATGCAAAGGTTAAAAGGCAAGCAAGGAAATGAGGGATTTACATCAGGCTTTGTGCAAGAATCAAATGCTAATAAAATACATTTCCTCAGCTGTGTTAAAATCATAGTCACGACTGTTAAGTATATGACAACGGAAGAAAGGAGCAAGGAAAAAAGAACACTAATTTTTTAATGGACAGAGGAATTAATAAAGTCTGATTTCCCATGAATCACTGCCTCCTGTTCCTCCTTTCCCTGCAACTACAGAAAACCTACATTTCTGCCAGGTCCAAAACACGCATGGGGAGTGCTCTGCCATCTCCCCTCCTGCTATTCCTTTCAGCATGTGCTGGACAGAGGGATGAGAGCTGAAATTTGGTTCTCCCTCCCAAAGGAAACTGATGAGACTATTTTGTCCTCCCCCACCCAGACATCTCTTTTCCTGAAGTTTGCAGAAATCGGTCATCTCTGAGGCTTTCCACCCCACTGCCAAATGTGACTGAGCTAGGTCATTAAAAATTAACAGGAGAACTTGGCAGAGAGAAACCAACGCAATCATTTTCTTTCCTTCAGCCAGGCTAAGGAAGTAAAACTAATTACTGGGGTTATTTTGGGTGCGGAATGCTGAGAAGGAAAAGGTCAGAAAATATTCAGGGTACAAAACAACATTGAAAAATGACAAATTGACATCTTTGGCTGAAACATTATATTCAGCTTATGACACTTCAAGAAAGGGATGAAATAAACAGGTCATAAGCTGAGATGAGCAATTAGATCATAAAAATAGTTATTACAAATATATATATAAGTATTTTAATATTTAAGTATATTTATATATTCAAGTAGCTCAATATTATATGTATGTATATTATGTGTAAGTTGCTTAATAGATAATATTTCTATTTTTAAGTTGAATGTTATAAAAACATAAAAATTACAAAATAGGTAAATTATAAAATCAAATTATAAAAATAGTGCGGCTTAGGGTTAAAATTCCCTAGAATTCCCTAGAGGAGTACAAGTGGATCAGAGGCAAGTCCACAGCGACAGAGCAGGGCACGGCATAGGCCGGCAGAAACCGGACCACATCTCTGCTCCTTCGTAACCCAGTGGTGCCCGGGAAAACTTCATATTCTCTGCACAGCAAATGAGGGCAGCAAGTGCAGTTTAACCCAGTGAATGGGGTAAACTCGGCGACTTTGGGAGCGCAGGGCGCCGAGCAGGGCGGCCTCAGGCACGGGCGAGCCGGGAGGAACCAGCGCCACGGGTGGTGAAGCAGCCACCCATTTCCTAAGGCCTGGCTACCGCCGTGTTCCCTCCGGCTGCCGGCGGCATCGGCCCCTCTCCCGGCAGGATCGGCCCTTCTCCCGGCTCCCTGTGCTGCTGGGCTCCCTCAGGCCCCGGGCCGGCGCTGCCCGGGCGGGGGCAGGGACAGGCGGCCTGAGAGCGGTGCAGGTGTGGCGGCCGCAGCACCTCGGGCCGTGGGGCGGAACGCGGAGCAGGGCCTCGGGCACTTAAAATGCTCTCTACAGAGTTACGGCTGTGCTGGCAAACTGAGCATCTGCCGTGCAGAGAAGCCGGAAGAACATCGCAGTGGTTTATTTTGTGAGATTCCGCAAGAAAGTGTTCTAATTCTCAGCGATTAGCTTTGAGTAACCTGTTCTAGCTGATTAAAAGTGAACCAAATCAAATTAATGTATCGATCTGCGATCCCACGGGAAAGTCCTTAATATTGTTTTATCAACCGGAACTAAACGGAATTAAAATAAAACAATTCACTTCTTTTTGTCCCTCCAGTTCTTCACTCCTGCCTAAAATGGCCAAGCAAAATTCCCCGTCACTCGCTGAAGCTGTAAAACGAGTGGCAGAGCAGCAGCAGTCACAGGTGTCAGACATAGAAAAAAGCAAAACAGTTCTTTTCCAGCTGCAGGTAAAAAACCTTGTTTAGAGTTTTAGAGCAGTTTAATCAATTATTTTCCATTAGATGAGGAGGCATTTCCATGAACAAGAGAATCTGATGGTACTCAGTGGATGAGTGCATTTAAGTGTAAGGCAGTTCTGTTCACTTGTGTGGCATTTCGGCTCAGCCAAAACTGTGGGTGTGTATTTCTGTTTGTAAGGCCACAACACAGCTAAGTCTTCATTACAGCAGGTGAAACTTCTGATTGCTACTTGGAAACAACAACAACAAAAAATGTACTGAGCTGGACCCACAAAGCAAACCCACAACAACTAAATGCAAAGTTAAAGCTTTTTGAAATTTTTTCATGGTAACTTCCTAAGAGATTGTGAGGGAAAGATTTTAAAACTTTTTTATTTTTGTCAGATTTTCACCAGACTATAGAATTTTTTTTCTTACCATGTTTTTTTGGCAGAAAATACTTTTTTTCCCCCATATGTTTGAAGTGGGTATCCTAAATAGCCATTAAATACTGGTATTATTCAGTACTATTTTGTAGAACACTGGATGTGTGTAGTTTTTGTGAAGACTTTCTTCTTGTTTATTAAGCTTTCAATTATCAAACTTCTATTGAGAAACTTTACTTTTATGTCTGGGAAAAGATGATGCCAGTTGATATTTTTGAGCATGGAGGAATGGAAATGGAAACAGTAGAGTTCCAATTATAATATCTGTGCATAGCTCTACAACTGAAATAATTGATATTTGAAATTTTGCACAAAGAGAACATTTCTGAAATAGCAGTGAAAGCTTGTATTTCTTAGGAATGTCAGTGGACTGGCCACACATTACAAGAAGCTTTGCCCTGTGTTCCATAATATAGTCTGATGATGCTGCAGTAATAATTTGTGATCAAACAATTTAAAAACATGCATCTGTTTGAAAAAAGACCCACAGAACTTTAAAGCCCTAGGTAACTACAAGTCCTTTCCAACCCTGATGAATCTGTGATTTCTTATGATGGGTTGAAGTACTACTTCCTGGTTTTGTTCACTTCTCGTCAGTGAGATGATGGAGAGGCCTTTTAAGGATTGAAAATAGCTGGGATTAATTGAGCTCTCAACTACTACTGTGATGAAGGCAGGATTAAAAGCCTCAGTTGAACAGTCTAGTTAAGCTTCATCACCTGACACACCCCTCTATGTGTTTATGTGGGTTTGCAAGGGATTTTTGGCATCATTAGTTATTTTTAGTCTCATTAGGAGTTCACCGGATTTTTATCTCTAAGCAAACATTAAGATTGGGTTTGATTTGCCACATCCTATATATTTTGCAAATGTGAGGAACTTAAAGTGAGTTCAAGGATATCTTATTTCATATTTTAGACTCAATGTAAGGGGAGAAGACTATGCTAGTTTTCTTGCATTGTGCCTCTAAGGTAATGATATTAAGAAATGTAAGTCTTCCATTCAAACCAAATTAGACAAGTGAAAAGAAGACTATTGAATTTCAGTGTTTAACTAGACACTTCATATCTTCCCCCAAAAAATGTTCTTAAGTGAATGCTGAAATATTTTACAGGCAAAGTGCCAGGAACTAGAAAAAGAACTGAATTCTATTCTGTTAGAAACAAAGACAACAGAAAGGGAAATACATCTGCAAGATGATTCCATAGAAGTGACAAAATATCAGTGTGAAAATCTAGAGGCCCAAGTCAGAGTGCTGTATTCTGAAAATTTGAAGTTGAGGTGTGATGCAGAAAGAGTACAAGAGGAGTTTGAGACGATACTTGCAAGAAACAATGAATATCGGGAAAAAATAAAGGATCATAAACATCTCTTTTGGGAGATGGAAAGTAAAATGCCAGTTGTGATTGAACTTGCTAAAAAGAAAGCTGTTGTTGAAGAATTAAAGAAAAAGAAAGAGGAGTTAATGTGTGATCTTCAGAATCCAGAAGGATCTGTTATAAAACAAGTGCAGGTACTTTATTTCCTTTTGGATTATTTCCTTTTATGTGAAATAATTTTGACATAGTTTATATAATATGATTACTTTGTCTAATGTATTTATGGTTCATGAGGGGCTGACTATAAGGAAATATAGATAATTCATAATGCTGTGTTAATTGAAGAAATCTTTACTCACTATGCAGTGAAAAATACCATCAGCTATTGTTATCTGTGTAATATTGTAAAAAAACAGGTTTGTACTGTGTGATCTAATTAACTCAAATATGAAAAACAGAACCTGTTTTTTCAGAATTCTGTGGAAGATTGCCATATTGTTACATTTTTCAGGTAAAAACACAATTTCCTTTAAACTTTGCTGTCGACAAAATAAATTTGAGCTGTTTGCCAGCAGGAAGTAGATTTGATGAGATGGTGATAGAAATTAGAAGAGAGGAAAAATGTTTGGTATTCTACTCTAACACTGTTGCTTTCACTTGACACAATTGCAATTTTTACTAAAAACAACCACATAGGAATTTTTCACCACAAAATTTAGCCAATATATGGACAAAACACAAGGATGAAGTTGACATGGGGTCAAAGACTTCAACTTTGATGTAACTTACATTACTGAAAATCTGATGGTACTCTATTAATGTAAATTGATGAAAATTTGTTTGTACTACAGATCTTCCAATATTGATTACTAAAAGCTAATTAACATTGTGCTTTTCTATGAGAATATATTACAAATTATTACATATTACAAAAATATTACATTAAATATTCTTCCATTTTGCAGTTAATTACATTTTAAACAGAGACCACCAAAATGAGCTCAAAATCCTGTATTGTTTTAGTTTTTGTATTTTATATCAAGAGTATATATTCTTACAAGTCTAAAATCATGTTATAAAATACTTAATAATTAATTTTAATTTATCTTCCAAAATAAACATTTAAATGAGTATTAATAATAAGTTTAATAGATGTACTGTGCAACCTTTCAAGGAGCAGATTTCTGTATCTTGGCTTACATCTGCAGGAAGAAATCACATTTTTAAAAAGCGAAATCACAACATTGAAAGATTTCATCAATAAAAAAACTGATTTGCTGGAAGAAGAGAAGAAAAAGCATGCTAAGCTTAGAAAAGATATTGAGGTGAGTCATTTGAATTGCAGTTCTAATGACAGAATGTGGAGAGTGCAAATGAAGTTTAAAGGACTTTTTGCACCATTGCTGGCTATATGTTGTTCAAGTATATGCAGTAATGATGCTGTCTTAAATTCAGGGTACTGATAGTCTTTCTAAAATTCAGAGCTTAATTGTTAAGAACATTTCTTTCTGAAGTCTTTTAAGGAGTTAATCTGTAGACTTTTGGAATGATTCCCTAAAAGAAAGAGGTCACTGAATGTTAGTAAAGCAAAATGCTCATTTTAAAATTTCTGTAATAGTTCTGAAATACTTTACATTTCACTGCTGACTTGATTATTCATGACTTGATAACTCATCAGTGAAAGAATCAAATGCACCAAGAAAATGGACTTCCCATGAATCTCCCTAATTTGAGCTGACGTTAAATTAGGAATAACATAGCAGCTCCTAATTAGCTGACAAGATAAAATTCTGATCAATAGTTAAAATCTTCTCTTTTAAATAAACTATATTTTTCATTTTGTTCCTTACTAAAACGCCCTGTATGATTAGATAATTTTTCATTTCAAAGTTTCATAGCATTTATCTTGTCAGTTCAAATAAATGCCACAAAATTCATGATTCAAAGTTAAGTCTATTGCCCATTGTAAAATGTAGGAGGAAGAAAGGATCCTTTTTTTCATGTGATAGAGAACAAAGAGTTTTTTAACCTGAAAAGCAAAACTCAGCTGCTTTAGAACAGGTCTGCTATTCAGCATTTGAGAAAATATTTTATTACCAAGGCAACATCATCCTAAGAAAGTTCTCTAAACCCAAATTCAAATTAGGTAGCCTAAAAATAATGTTCTGTTCTGTTATCAAAATCAATTTAATTAAATAGGGAAGGTTAACCTGTTCTTCAGTTGTTTGGATTATATCATGTTTTTGTCTCAGCAGGAAGCGAGTTCAAACCCAAAACCCTTCAGGGTATTATTTTCCATTAAGAACTCTCTTGAAAACAGTCCAATTTTTAATATCAGAACTGACAGTGGATAGGCACATTTATACCCAGCAGTCCACAGCACAACTTGGGAAAGAATACTCAAGTCAAGCACAGGAATAAAGTGAGATACTAGGCAGATGGATAAGGTTTTATTGAGCTGCAGTGGTGGAATTCAGCTACAGACTGCTGGCAGCTGGTTTAATTGTTTGGAGCATCTGAAGGAGGGCAGCTAAGATGGTGAAGGGCCTTGAGGGGAAGCCATATGAGGAGCAGCTGAGGTCACTTGGTCTGATCAGCCTGGAGAAGACAAGATTGAGGGGAGACCTCAGTGCAGCTACAACTTCACTGTGAGGGGAAGAGGAGGGGCAGGCACTGATCTCTTTGGTGATCAGTGACAGGTGCTGAGGGAATGGCCTGAAGCTGGGTCAGGGGAGGTTTAGGTTGGGTATCAGGAAAAGGTTCTTCATCCAGAGGGTGATTGGGTACTGGAACAGGCTCCCCAGGGAATTGGTCACAGCACCAGCCTGACAGATTTTAAGGAGCATTTGCACAATGCTCTCAGGCACATGACACTTGGGGATGACCTGTGTAGGGCCAGGAGTTGGACCTGATGATCCTGATGAGTTCCTTCCAACTCAGCATATTCTATGATTCTGTGACTCTTAAAGCAGCTTGTGGACCTTCTCTTTCCTTCCTGAGCACCAGCCCCATCACCCTTTTCTTGAAAAGCAGATCCTGGTCCAAGCCTTGGACTGGGATGTCAGCAATAAATCAGGGTGGTTGTCTGTTTAGGGTCAAGGCTTCAGTCATAAGGACTAATTCAAGATATCCACAAATAATAGAAAATTTGTTGTTATGTAGAAGTAATACAAAAAAACCCCAACCTGAAAGACTGTCTATTCTCTTGCTGACGTCTTTCCCCAGTGTCAGCGTATGACTCTTTTCCTCTTGGCAGATGCTTGCCTATCCTCTCCTTAAACAACCCCGGTGGTGGAGATACCACGAGTGCCCAGCCAATTTTTTTCAGTGTTTGACTTTGATGTACACAAGACCCAATAAAAAGCACAATGTTGTCCCTCCCTAGTCTCCTGTAAGCATATTAATGCTCCCTCCCTCAGCAGATGTGCCAGACTGTTCCCATTAACTATGCTAGAGACTCATTTCTAAAAAAAGCAGATAGTATTGATATTTCAGATAATAGATGTTTCAGTGTCATACAGCGTAGTCCTAGCGATGCAAATGCCCCAAGCACTTGTTCAGATGGATGGATCTGACAGCATCCTTTGAAAAGTTGCAAACAATTACAGTGACGAGTGAGGTAACATGCAGGAAGACAAGCCATCACCAGTAAAATAAGGCAGTGTAATTTATAGAATACCAATGAGGACGTTTCCTAGTTATTTGTGAAATTTAGGCAGCAAGATTTGCAGGAAGTCACTGGCAGTGCTGTGGTTCTGATGCAGCTGTACACCATCATGTGCATGTGAAATACATTGTAATAATGCTTCAATAAGCAGACACGGGTAATTTATACACTACCACTCATATGCCATTTACTAGAGTAAGTAAGCCCAAATTTCATTAAGGGAATGCCTGTTATTTCCATTTTTATTGTAGGGAATGTTTCATTCTTTTAACACTTTAGAATGCAAATTTTCAGAGTATTGTCTGCAGCAGCCATTCTTCTCTGTGTAATGAGGGCAGAATTGACAGTCCTGCATTGCTGCAGTATTGCCTGCCAAGAAAAATGTACCATTTTAAATGCAGTGCAGCTACAAAGGTGCTACTACAGCCATCGAGGTTACCTCATTTGTATTCTCATTTATACCCAAACATGCTCATCAAAGAATGAAAATTTCTTCTTTCTCACCTCTCATTGTGGAGCCTGAAATCTTCCATGTGCAAAGCCTTGCCAGAGCTGTGACAGATTGAGTCCTTGTGTGGTAGTTAACTTTGTTAAATTTTAGGCATCTACAAAGCAGATACCCACACTGAACTCTGCACTTAAGGTCTTAGTAGGACAGAGCTTTTCTTTCATTAATGGGAAAGTGAGGCATGATTTGTGTTGTCCTAAACCAGACATCTGAAATAAGTCAGATGAATGGCTTCCTAGATGTCTCTGTCCCTTCAGTCGCTAAAACTAAATGTGGAGTGACTTGGTCAAATGTCAGAACACATACTTGGACAGAATTAGGTGAGCTGAACTCACCTCTGTAAGTAGTTTTACTTGAGTGAAATTTTGAAGTGATTTTTTTTTTTTTTTAGGTACAGAATAAGAGATATGATGCTATTTTAAAACGTTTGCATTGCCAACTGAACAAAGTCCATTCAAATAAAAGACAGTGGCTCTGGAACATTCAGCAGCTGGAGAAGAAGGCCACAGAACTAAGAAAGTGTCTTGGAGAAGCAGAGTTATAAAACATCATGTGACAAACTTAACAAAGTTAGAATGTGGGTAATCTTTTCCAGGCAGGGTAGGTTTTTATTGTGGAAATGATACAAATTTTAAATAGCCTGATACCTGGATCAGGCGTCAGTGATTTCTTTCTTTTAGAAGTTTTCCTCTCTTTCATTTTGTAGCCTCAACTAATAGCCACAATAATAAGTTAGCTGTTCAGAAATAACTTAGCTGTTCTGGAAGAAAGTTACTGACACTTCCAGATATTTTCAAAATATTTATCAATTTTATCTAAAAAGTTGTTTGAAAACAACCAAATAAGATTCTGCAAGTTCCTTTATATTTCATTTGATCTCTGAAGATTGGGATATATGCTGCTTTTCCTACAGAGAAATAAATATTGGTGTATATTCGCACTCCTGAGAGATCAAAATTTTTTTGTCTTTTATCCACATTCCTTTTTATTGCAACTTGCTAAGGAGCTCTGAAAGCTTTGATGGCCTGTATTTTGTTGGGTGGGAAACTCATATAGAAGATGTTACAGTCTGCCAGATGTTCTGGCATGGGGGACAAAGGGGACAAAGGCTGTCCAGCTATAAAAGGTTTTGGAACAAGTACGCTCAGAACTGGGCTTCAAGTAATCTGACTTCAGTGGATCTAATAGATGTTACCAAAGAGGAGTGAGTAGGTGAAGAGAGTACCACATCTCAACAGTTTCTGAAATGCAACAACTCACCCTCAAGAAATAGGCATGCATTATAGATGGTTGATGATAGAGGAATTTATTGTCTATAGGATTTTAACTAATTCAGCCATCTAACATGTAAGTGCTTAATGATCTAAGAGGACTCAACATAAATGACAGCCTATTAAAAATTCTTGTTAAAATAGTAGTGAACAGTAGCCTTTTTCCTTTACCTTCTTTTTATTATATGCTTGGCATTTGAAGAATTTACAGTACTTTCTCTATTCTTGCACTTAAGGTAGTACTTCTGCTTGGACATAACTTGTAATGTTTATCTGTTCTATGAAAGTAGCTTTTTATTTAAGGTGTTGTCTTGAATAATTTAGATTTACCGTTACTCGTGAATATAAAATGACGACTTGACTATTTACTGTGAAAAATGTTGAACTGCTTACATTTTGTTACCTTAGGAAAGAAAAGCTTAAAATGCAGTACTAATATTATCTTCATATATTCATGTATATTTACATTTCCCTTAAAATGTTATTTCACTTAATATAAAATTATTTTAAGCAATATCCTGATTCATTAAGGCTCTCTCTCAACATTTTTAATCTTTTTGGCTCAGTCTTTTTCCTTTGCAATAATACCAACTAGGCTGCTTTCATTAAAGCAATAAAGCAGAAATAAAAACCTCAGTATCCTATACTATAGTAACAGTATGTCCTAAATATTGAGCCTTACTGAGTATGTAGTGCATTACTGTAACATTACAACTGTTTATCCCTACACAGAGCAAAATAGCATCCATTTTATGCATGTGTCTTCTAGAAAGGGTCCAGACCTGAAAAGTTGGAGAATTTACTGTGTTATTGTTAGTTTCAGTGATTAACTGCTCTTCTTTTATTTTGTATGATTCCTAATTTCAGTTTATTCATCCATCAAGTGAAATGAGTCTACTTTATCTCAAGTATAATGACATAAGTAAAAATACTGATGTGCTGTCTTCTGGAGGGGTTAAATAGTTCAGGCCTTCCAAAGCTGTTGATAGCCAGATCTGGCCAACAGCTTTAGCTTAATGTATCCCCTCAAATGCAGTACAACCGCCAACATTTTTGGGGTATTAACATTATGTACCCTTAAGTATGCCTTTTCCCACTGATATTATCTTATTTTCATTTTCAGTTTCTAATTATTTCTGCTTCAGAAGAATTAATGCCTCAAACTGTGTTTTGTATTAACCACACAAATTATGATAACTCGGTTCGCGTTGACATCTATTACTGTGGTTCTAATATCACAGTTTAGCCTTGCACATATTACTAGTTGAAAACTGCTCTAGCAAACGATATAAACCTTCAAATGAAACAAAAATATCACACCTTTGTTTTTCTTTCTGACCAATAAAGATGTTCTTTATTACTTCCCTTGGTATTAGAGCAGTTTCTGTGCGTCAATGCATGTACAGAATGACTCACTCATCTCAAATAAATACTTTGAAGTTACATCTTCCTTGTTCCTTTTCACAAATCTCAGCAATTTTCAGTATCTCAAATTACTTCTTTGTACATGTTTTGAAGTTGTTTAATATAATTTAACTGAGGTGCATGCAAAGTCTGTGTATAGTACTCCTTTTACTGCTACACCTGGAGGTGTCTATAAAAACACCTTCCTGTCATCCAAGGTCTAAGTTGTCTTATGCTCCCTTTTGCTCTTTGCAAGAGAGCCCATGTTGTTGCCTACTGGGACCCTGGACCCCTTCATGAGACCTCAGCTACCAAAGGTGTATTCCTCCTTTTTCTTCAGTGTAAAACTTGCTTTTTCAGTATACATCTGTGAAATACAGCTACATTTTGTGGCATTAAGGCCGAGAAGCTGAGGTGCACTTTAACTTCCAAAGCTCCCTCCATTTATACGGGGACACAGCTAAACCATGTAGCAGCTCCTTTATGGCCTGCAGGGATGAGTTTCTAGGTAAAACCAGGATGTGAATTGGTAGGAATCACAAATGGCCAAGGATCTTTTTGAGAAAGAGTTCAGCTATTACCAGAGCATCCCAGTAGTTACCAGAGTATTTGAGAAAAAACTTAGTCCATTTAAATATATGTATTGAAAAAGTAAGTTTTATTACATACATACACTGGTTGCTGTTGTCATTCCACGTCACTGTCCTAGTTAAATGCCACAATGATAGTCTCTCATGCCACATAAACACATCATTTGTGTGTTTAACACAACCGCCTTAAAACACGAGTTGATTCATTTTTAATCTTGGACCTTTGTCCTTTGTTTCCACCAAACTTCTACTTTAGCCACTTACTACACCTGAAATCTGTATTTGGTGCTAAATACCACATCTTGGAGGATCAAACACATTTTGCACACTTACATTAAACAGAACTTTGTATCGCAAAGTACTTACATGTTTTCCCAGGTGCAGCATTTCAAATTTAACATTCAGTGTTCAACAGAAAATTAATATAAGAAAGGCATAAACGTTTTACCAGGGAATTACAGTTAGTTGGCAGAAAACCTTATCTGGGGAAAAAAAGTCAGCTGAAACAAGGAAATATAAATTACTGCCTTCTCTAAACCATCAGCATTCTGTACAACAAATGGAAAAAAGAGAACTGTATGTAGCTTTTTTTAACAATGTCTAGTTTCAACAAATCCTGGCAACCTGCTGAGGCATATTTTTTTTGATACAACATTGAGCAGTAGCAGTTTGATTTCAGGACATTTTTTCCCCCTTAGCAAGCAAGCACAGACAATAGGAGAATGGTTTGTTATTTCTGGGAAATAACTTAGTGAATTAACTTTGTATTCTTATTACATGAAGCTCTCCCAGCTTCTATTGGGGAACTCTGCTGCCAAACCCATATCAGTCATTTCTTAGGATGGGTATGGAGCTAATGGAAGAATTTCTGGCTTCAGTGCTCTGCAGAGAATGGCAAGAGGAGCGACTGCCCACTCTGAACAGCAAATCAGCAATGAGCAGTGGGCATGTAAATAACTAAGTGTGGGAAAACTTACCAACCAATGTGTCCTACCCACCACTCAGGAGAATTTTAAAGCACAGGAAACTGGATTTATTCCAACAATATAGTGTCAATGAGTAGGAGAACACTGGGGGAATTCCACACTTGTCAGGGAAAATACACAGCTGTTGAATCACTCATGACATGCAGCAAATGTACTGTTACATGATAAAGGGAGGTATTTCCCCATGCTGTAAGCCGATGCTCCACAGGAAACCCTTTCATGTGACTCAACAACCTCAGGTGCTATAAGCAGAGGAAATGTGTCAGATAATGCAGACATACCTCCTAAAATCATTGCTCTCATCAAGCTGCATCAGATAAAGAACATAACAACAAAACAACAGAGGGAGAGAAGGGCTGGGGATAGACAACGGTGCTATGCTGCTTTGCCTCTCTAACTGTTTGCTCTGTCCCTCAGGAGAGTCACTTGCAGAGCTGTGTGCATGAGTGTGACAGTAGTGCATGATATTCTACCACAGTTCTTACATGATGCTTCAGAGGAAGAGGAGTCACAGCCACATTATGCATTGATGGTACATCATGCTGCTGAGGTTGGGAAAACCCCAAATTTCAGAACTCTTACCTGATTTTCTGAAATGCATTAATATACGGTTACCAAAGTAATTATTAGATCCTTTGTTAAAATGCTGCTATAGCATAACACTGCATGTGGAGGCAGTGACTTTTTGAGGAACAGCCTGTGTGTTCCTCAGAACACAGAAGTGTGGATTGAGCAATACCAATTCACAGCCTGTTTAAAATGCCATATACAGTCCTCTCATTTGGCTTTTCCTAGCATTTAGAGGAAGCAATATGCAATGACCTGACAAAATGAAGAAAAATTTAACCACAAACTGCAAAGGGCAAACCAAGATAAACAAAAATCCCTACCCCTGAAAAGAAAGGTAAATGTACTGCACATGCCCCATCTGGATGAAAGGGGGCCATTCAGAAGGATATGGACAAGCTCAAGCAGTGGGCCCATGGGAACCTCATGAGGCTCGAGATCAGGTGCAAGGTGCTGCACCTGAGTTGGGGCAACCCCTGCTATCAACACAGGCTGGGAGATGAACAGATTGAGAGCAGCCCTGCTGAGAAGAGCTTGGGAATGCTGCCGGATGAGAGACTATGACCAGGCAAAGTACGCTCACAGCCTAGAAAGCCAAACATGTCCTGGGCTGCATCAAAAGCAGCGTGGGCAGCAGGGCAAAGGAGGGGATTCTGTCCCTCTGCTCTGGTCCTCTGGTGAGACCTGCGCTGGATTGCCGTGTCCTGCTCTGGGGCCCCCAGCATAAGAAGGATGTGGACCTGCTGCAGGTGCAAAGGAGGCCACGAAGATCATCAATGTTGGAGCACTTCTTCTGAGGATAAGCTGAGAGAGTTGGGCTTGTTCATCCCAGAGAAGAGAAGGCTCTGGGGAAACCTTACAGCACCTTCCAGGTACGTAAAGGAGAAGGAATTTTTACAAGGGCATATAGGACAAAGGGGTAATGGTTTTAAACTAAAAGAGCGTTAATTTGGATTAGATATAAGGCNCAAAGGAGGCCACGAAGATCATCAATGTTGGAGCACTTCTTCTGAGGATAAGCTGAGAGAGTTGGGCTTGTTCATCCCAGAGAAGAGAAGGCTCTGGGGAAACCTTACAGCACCTTCCAGGTACGTAAAGGAGAAGGAATTTTTACAAGGGCATATAGGACAAAGGGGTAATGGTTTTAAACTAAAAGAGCGTTAATTTGGATTAGATATAAGGCAGAAGCTTTTTACAATGAGGGTGGTGAGGCACTTGCACAAGTTGTCCATAGAGGTGGTGGATGCCCCATCTCTGAAATCTTTCAAGGTCAAATTGGACTGGGCTTAGAGCAACTGGATCTAGTTGAAGATGTCCCTGCTCATTCCAGGGGGTGTTGAACTAGATGGCTTTTAAAAATCCCTTCTAAGCCAAACCATTCTATGCTTCTGTGAAAGCAAACAGAAGAGACAGCTTTACCATGTCACTAAATATAATTCTTATTGAAAAGGGTTGCTACAATAATGAGCAAAGGACAATGCTCCATGTTGAATAGAGATTTCTCCTGTTAGGAAATCACATGAGTTCTTTCTATCTTTTTTTAGTAGCTTTTAAATTTAAAATACTTCAATATTTGTACAGAATTCAGGAAAATTGTCTCTAAATCTTTTCAAGAGCAGCAAGCTTCTTAATCTCTTTTTTTAATTATAAATATCGTATACCATATATTCAGTACTTATTGACTGTCACATAAAAGCTTTGATGTTCTTCTGTCAGCTACACGTTGTGTTAGTTAACGCAATCTGTCACTTGCAGAGATTCCTGCAAGGCTGTGCAGGCTTTTCTGGAGCGGAACAGGCGCCGGCATTTGAAACGCAGTTGCTGCTTCCTCCCACGGGCACTGAAGTCCAACAGTTCCCTCTCGTGGTGAAATGTCTTCTTACATGGTAAAGGCGCCTTTCATCTTTCGCTTATGAAGGTCAATCCTTATCGGGAGAAGAGTTAACGTTTCTACAGAACACGATGTGTAATCCTAAATGCTATTTTATTTCTAAAAGTTCAGGATGAAAAGGACATCCTACATATTCCAACTTTTGCAACAACTGGAGGATTCAATGTGTTTATTCTTAATTTTTGATCTGCTTTTTAAAGAGGAAGAATTTGGCAAATTTTCTCAGACCTTCTGCTTTAATTTAGTTATAATGCAAAGTCCACTACAAACAGAAGTAACGAACATTATTTCTTGTAAAATAGTTAAAAGTATTTGATTTTGTCAGCTAAAAGCAGTCTGCTACAAATTTTTCCTTATGTCACTATCTTCTTAATAAGAACTATTCTGTTTAAGATCCTTGTCTTTCCACTCTTTGATGAAGAATATATTTCAGAATGGTTAGATCAGACTCACAGCTGACTAAAACTGATGATAGCTGTTAGTTACAGGTTTACATCATATTATGTAAACCTGTGTTTTCAGGCTTCTTAAATAACTGTGCCTGGGCTGAATCTTTTGGCCTCAAGCTGCAGTTCTGTTTCAAGGTCAGTGTTCTGGAAAGCTGAAACATAAGGTATGAATGTCAGTGCTTGAGGCTCCCAGTATACTTGACAAGAGAAAGGCATCCTGCAGCTGATTCAGCTCTTGTGTGCCTTATGGCAGAGTCTGGCTCTTCCCGGTCACTTCAAAGGAATCCCAGTGCAACTATCCTTAAATTAAAAGACTCAATTAATTACCTATTTTGTGTGATATAGGCCCAGAAACAGCACAGACAGTCTGTTGTTTGCAAATATTTAAAGGTTTGTTTTATGGCTGGATGCTGTGGAGCAAATGACTCAGCTTTGGCAGGGGATTTTAAGGGGAGAGACAGGACACTTTCAGGATAACCATCATGTAATGACTGACTTTTAGAACTTTTCTCTTTTTGAGTATTGGAACAGAATTCTAATCTATTGAATCCTAACTTTATAACATTCCTATAAAAATTACACCAGAGGTGTTCTCAACCCCCTTGGATAGAAGCTATCTGAGGCTCGTGATTAAAATTTTATCCTCAGGCTTTGTCATATTTACTAAAGGATTGGAATGCATTACATTATCTGCCTTTTGTCCATCTTTACTAAAATTTTTACCATCTCTCAAATTATGAGGTCATATTGTTGCTAAGCTAAGACTTCTTTAATTGCTAATGCATTTGTTTTGGGTCAACTAATGCAGCTAGGAAAGCAAGCAAATATTTTTGCAGATGAGAGCTTGGGTGTCCCAAACTTTTTCCCAGTTACGTCTGATGGTTCTTCCTTTATAGCCATGGAAGGAAAGAAACACTTGCAGGGGATGCTTCATCTGAACTGCTTTATATAGTTGATTTAAGATGACAGGAATTGTGCCCTAAAAAGTCCCATTTCTTTCAGTTGACTGTAAAGAGAATGAAGTGTCACTAGCTCAGATGTATATAACTATATTCTGATGTCTAAAGTAAGGTAAGATGTATCTGAGCTCTAAATACTTAAGCCACCACAGCCAGAAGATCACTATTGGTAAAGGCTTTTCACTGTGTTATTGCTTGCCACATGTTTTCCTTTGCATTTTTCTATCTTACCCAATTGATTTCCTGGACTGCAATCTTCTCATTTATATGCTACATTAAATAATGTAACAATTTTATATTGTCATGTTTATCCATATGTTACACTGGGGAGCAGTGGGAGGCTGCCTTTAACAGTTATTTCCATTTGCAGTGAACCAGAGTCGACTTTTAGCTAAAGGTTTTCACTTTCAGGTGGACTACTCTGCTTTTTAGCAACTTTTTAGCTTCTTCATAGAACTCCCATATTCCTTTTGCTTTTTTCTATCTGCTTTTCCCCAGACTCACAATTTTAATCAGGTATGGAAAATTAGCCATTTTGCCACATCATCTAATGTTCAGGGGAATCACCTTGCCTGTCTTGGACTCCTATTTAGAATTTAGTAACTCACATTGTGGTGGTACCTTGCTCTTTACATTGACTATGGAGGGGATCTGGATGGGCAGAAATCTACCTCTAGGATAACTAACATGAGATAAGATAAAACTTCCTAGGGCTCTAAGATGGGTGGCATGTTACCTTCTAGCACATTGCCTCTGTTGCCTGAAGAAAGAGTCCAGGGCAAATAGCTCTAAACTCATGGTAGATGATTAAAATTACATGACATAAATCCCATCTATTATCTCCCGTTATCCCTGACTGACTCCAGGCCAGGAATTAATATGGCTCTATCCATCATAGCGAGACCATAATTGAGTTACTCTGCACTGAGAGCAGTAATACTTTCTGTGCTAAAGGATCACAAGGAATAATTTTAGAAACTCTAATAAGTTGTGTGACCTCCATGCTACATTTCTGAAATTGAATTCTCCCATGGTAAGACAATTGCTCCCCTCCAGTCTGTCTCTCACTGCAGACAAGTCATAAGAAATAATTCAGTTATGGTTTCATGGTCCATAAAGAATTTCCCTCCTTCCCACTCTGCTGTATTCTTTTCTTGTCTTTTATGTTTTAGCACATTCACAATTAGTTTCTGAATTATCAGGATATACAGACCAGCTAGCAGTGTCTTTGTAGTACTACCCCCACAGCATTCACTACTTCACCTCTTGCCCTCAACAAGTTTTATCTAAAGGTCTTTAGCATTCCAGTCATGTGAACTGCCTCACCAGTTGTTAACAATACTTGCATCAGTGAAAATTTCCAGAGTCTTCTTTGCCACCTAAACTTTTAAAATTAGTCATGAAGACTAGAAAAACTTTGAGCAGTTCCTTGAAAAAGAGGATGAGGTTGGAAACAAAGTAATAAGCTTTGGCAAGGATAACATGGGAATGTGACTGGGAGACAGACACAGGATGCAATGCGTAGAAGTGATAGAAATTGAGGAGAGGAAACAGTAGTACATAGGCCTGTGTCCATTTTATACTACTGAGCCTGTAGTGGAACATGAGGTTCCTAAATCTGAAAAATCCTCAATGGTCAGCAGATAAGCTTGTCTTGCTCCAGCTGCTGGAGAACAGTAACAGTCTGTGTTACTGTCAGTGTCTGTTGACGCGTGTGACAGGGACCTGTGTAAAAGATCTGAAGGACTGATCCTGTTGTTGACTCCACAAGTGTCAGAAGAATCTCACAAGGTTACTTTTTTTTAACTGGCTCTTTGAACTAAGCTATTTGTTTGATGCTCAGTTTTCCATGGAACTTCTTTTTGTTCTTCATGGCATCTCCCATGCTTCCTCACAGGGTGCAGTAGCTGCTTAAGTTTTTTAAGGCAGTAAGTACAGCAGCTAGAGAGGTAGCACCTACATCCCATTGCAGCTCAACACTGCGGCTACCCCTTCACTTCATGATCTAGTGGCTCGAGTGTATTCAGCACATTGAATGGGACCCCACATTTTGCTGTCTTCTGCACTAGAAAATAAATGTCTTGTAAGTCCCAAGTGAAAGAGAGTTTTCTTACTAATGTTCTGTGTTATGCTGCAGGCTCTGTATGGTATTCTGTTATTCTGCAGTGGTTTATGGCAGTTCCTACACCTCCAATACCCTCGAGATCTGGTTTTACATTCATTTGAGAATTTGAGTTTTGGTGAGCTACCCATAATAACAGCAGAGTTCTATGGCTGAACTTGGAATCCTACCCAGAGTAAGGATTCTCACAGAAGCATGTGGAGAGGAAAGTCATCCCAGTACAGTTGATGTAATTCCCTGTTCTGCTTCCGAGGGAAGCTGTGTGCAGGAAAGGGTTTTCTTTCTATATAGGAAAAAACCATTTTTCAACAGGTTGTTTGCATTACTGTACACAACCCTTCCATGAATTGCTGGAAAATGTTATTTCTATAGCCATACCCATTTTAATGAACTTCTCCTTTATAATTATTCAATTATTCATTCTGCTGCTCAAGAAAACCAGCATAACAATGATTTAACACAGCACTTCAGCAATTAGCACTCACAAAACAACAAAGAAACACCTCACTACTCAAAAGGGGATCAAAGTGTGAAATCACAAGTAACTCATTACAAAAGTAAATCATTACAATAACGCCACTTCAGTTCTTAATAGCAATCACAGTCTTTTGGTGGATTTGACTCCTTTCTTTCAGTACCTAAAAAGAAGCTAGAGGATGCTTACTCCATTTTAAGAAATGTAGTAATTAAGAATTTCAAAGCTTTTTTTGGTTTTCTGTTGAAAAGTAGGATCTAATAGATCAGTTGCTGAATCACTGCAGCTTTTGTATAGTCTAAACCCTCTCACTTCAGTAAGTCTGGATTTAAAAAAGGAGCCATACATTGGCAGTTACACCTGTAGGGTGTTTATCTGTCACTTCGAAAACTTAATTTAACTCACTTTGCCTTCATATCGCCGAGGCAGCTGCAGATGGCTTTCTTTCCATTTGAATGCCATTTCAATGTTTGGCTTCTTTCGTAAGTACTTGCTTGCTTACTTTATTTTTTTTTTTTTTGCCTTAATGTTACATTTTATTACTAGATGATGTTACAAAGGATTTTGGCTATTTTTTAGGTTATTGGCATCAGAGACACTCCTAACCACGCTTTGTTTAGACCTTCGAGAGTGCTAATTTTCTCATACAAAGGGAGTGTTGAACTTTCATTAGTGTCCTTCCCAAATGCTTTAGTTTTCTGATACCATTAAGTATAATTTTGTTTGCTTTTAATACTTTCGCGTGGAAAATAATGTACGTTGGGAAACAAACAACACAAAAGCTGTCATAAAAGTATAAAAGAGCAGCTGATCAGAGAAACAGCAATGCAACGTTGTTTTTAGAAGCAATGGAACTCAAGAAGAGCTTACATATTGTTATGCTAACATTTTAAATTAATGATATATAGAAGGTCAAGTATAAATGAGAAAGAGAAGATCTGCTAATAGAAAATGTGCCAGTATACTAAAAATAGAAGTCTAGATATGTGCAATAGAAAAGCGGAGAATTCTGATTAAATGTTTGATTGGAAATACACTGCTTGGGGAATTTTTTTCTCTCCTGAATGGAAAATGAGGCATACTTGTGAGGGATAACGAAAGGAAAACTATGGCTGTTGAGACCAAATTACCAGTGTGGAATACGTGTCAACTTTATTTCTTCCTCATTCATTTACAGCAATTGTCTTTGGGGCGTAGTTGAGGACAAGTTTGTTTAACCTGACTGTTACTTTGAATCGCTAGCCAAGTGGGAGTGCTCTTCCAGTGGGGATTTAGCAGACATGAAAGCGAATGGTCTGTTTCACAGCCATTAAACCTCTTACTTTTGCAGATGTGCCTAGCAAATTCCAGCTGGGAACGATGTTCCTCAGCAGATACACTGCTACTGTCGTTCTTTAGTGCTGGGCTTCCAAGTAATTTATCTCCCTCCACAGCCTGCGCTTCACGTTGTGTCAGCCTCCTCACCAGCAAGGCAAAGAGACTTTCCGCAGTGGAATGGGCAGCCAGGCAGGAGACCACCTGCAGCAAAGGATTCACCCTCTCCTCAAGTAAGTGTCTTGGTGAAATTAATTGTTCTGAGAAAACAGGATTGCCCTGCAGTGGTGTTTGAGGTTTTTTGGTGGCATTGGAGATGCCACAGCAAAGTCTTTCCTCCTGTCTTTTGGGACAGAGATGGTGACATTCAGAAAAGTCAAGGCAGATAGTTGTTTTTGAATTTCAAATTACCTTTTCTGTTGAGGTATTCCACAGATGGTTCTGCCAGCTCTTCCCTTCACAATCTCTTATATTTACAAATATACAGCTCCATCAAAAAGGAAAGAGTAGAACTTGGCCTGCTAGAGGGTGATTTTTTCCATGTGAGATAATTAAGCAGATTCACATGGACAGTAAAATTCCTTTTTAGGCACCTGTGGCATTATACTCCTTCCATTCCATAAACATTTTGCTTGTTTTACTGTGTGTTAAATGGCTGATCTGTAATGAGTCATTTTCTTTCATTTTAATGAAAAACAGGAAAAAATCTTTAAAAATGCAGAGAATTTAGCAACTTTGCTCAAAAGTGAAATGCAGACAGAATCTCCAGTATTGTACTTCCCCTAAGCAGTATAATCATGGTCATTTACTGTCCCAGAGCCTGTAAAATATGGCAGAGACATTACAGAAGACAAAGCCACAATTGTTACTGCAAAATTGCTAAGATTTGTAGTCAGTAGTCTCTGGAGACGAAGAAAATGTGAAAGTTGAAGTCTTACATAGTAGAAAGACTATAATCTGGTGCCGTTTTTAAAACTGGAACAGTTTGATGTAACAGCTCTCAAAGTTTGCCACTGTTTCCAGCATGCTCCTGAATTCTTTTCCAGTTTCAGCTGCAGTCTCATTCCTGCTCCTTGTTGCGAATCCTGCTTTTGCAATGAAACTTCTGTTGCACTCACAGCCTTTACTGGGCTCTAATCCTGTGTTTATGAGCCACTGTAGTTTTCACCCAGCATATTATTTCTCACATATGGTAGCCCGTTCTGCTTTCCTTCCTTTGTAACTACCACCAAGCTTTTTAAGAAAGCTGAAAAATTGCATTAGAAATGACAAAACTCATGTAAAATCATTGTCACGTGACACTGCAAGAAGTACAAATCACGTCTTTTGGTCTGCATGCCAAGTCCAAGCTGCCTCACAGCATTCTGCAGCAAATTTGGGCAGCACAGTCGAGGAAAAAGGATTGTCTGCACTGAAGTGATTGCTGTTCCCGCTTTCTTTGTTATCGTTCCCATATCTGTAGCTCTTTGACATGGCAAATCACTGCTGAGAGAGAAGTGTGAAGTGACTGTCAGCTGATGGCCCAGCATCAAAACAGACCGATTAGCAACGTCCCCATCTGCTGCCTAGGCTCATGCTTGTTCCCTGCCTGTTCCTGGAGCCAGGAATTGAGCTGAAAGCTGTGGCCTTCACGCGCAGCAGCAAGTGGCCAATTTCTCCAGTACTACACATTGTCCAAAGAACTTCTTACAGGAGCTAGAGAGTGGAAATATGACCAGCACCTTTCTTACAGGAGCTGGGCCTTTTGCCTTACACCTGACTTGTACAAAAGGTCACCACAGACAAGCTGGGGGCCATTTAAGACAGCGGGTTGGAGCTGATGGCAAAAAGAGAACTTCTACCCTTGCACATCCATACTGGGACAGAAACTGCCCTGTGTGGTGGAAGGAATCAATGTATTGAATATACCCTTGATTAGGTTAAAATCTTACACTAATCTGGGACTGATGAAAAATGGACAGGGAGACTAATGAAAGACTTGTCCTGTATCTAGCATGATACCAAATCCTTAGAACTTTGGATGTGTGATAGCAGGCCATCAACTACTGGGTAAACTAAACTAAGAAAAGGTTTGCACACATTGACATGAAAACAGAGTCTACTAGACTGGATTTCCCTGCTAAGCATAAAATGTATACTACTTTTATTGTCATAAGCTTCTTTGTGGCCCCCAGTTACCCACTTACATAAGTCATGATTGCACATGTGGCAATAGGGTTCTTAACTTGTGTTTTGTGATTTTACATTTCAGGAGCCTCTCATCCTGAGGGCTATTTGAAAGGCTTTGCACAGCAACTTCAGTGTTCCCAGTCCTTTCCAGTACAACTCCAAATGAAGTTGCATTGCCTGAAATTCCTGTATGTGTCTTGCCAAAACTCCTACTCCTGAGGACTATATCAAAATCTTACCTTGGGGTCCAGGAGTGGAGATGGGACTCCGCAGTGAGAGCTGTCTGACTGTCTTTGCACTCCTGATTCTCAGCTGGTTAGAGTATGGTGCTCAAGTGTCAGGGTTGTAGGTTTGATTCCCATATGGGCCATTCACTTAGGAGTTGGTCTTGATGGTCCTTAAGAGTCCCTTCCACTTCTGAGTATTCTGTGAAAACTACATCTGTGTCAAGATATGCTTTCCAACTTCTTATATTTTTAAAATCTAAAATCACTCCATGAGGCACAGGTAAACATGATCTTCATTGATAGGAGATAAAGCTGAAGCCCAAGAAGTTGTAATTTGCTCTGATGTGGGTTCCATTTGCAGCAATAAAAGCCCTGATAACCTGCATTCCTATCCTTTCATGCTTATCTGTTCCTTACTGGGTGAAGACTATCATGACATATTTCACAAGTCAAACTAAAGGAGAGCACCCTCATGTGGATTTGCATCTGTTGGGGTTGTGTGATATCTAAGAAGAACTTTTGTTCGTGCTTTTTCCTCCAAAGGAGCACTAACAGTCACTCTGCTTTTTTGTGAAGCACTTGACATAATTGTATATTTTTGCAACTGTTTCCCCTTTGCCAGATACTGTGATTGCACCAGTCTGTTTTTCTTAAGAAATCAGACTAAAATATCTCTATAGGAAATTTTGCTTTTTCAAGCAAATTATCCAGATACATTAGCAGCATCAATAAAATTTTATCTGTGGCAGTTCCTTTATGCAGGGAGTCCAGTTTGACCCCAGAGGAGATCTGAAGACTGCTTAGCATACCTAATAGTAGAACATGTCACTGTTCATGTGGTTTTCTGAGGCATAAACCAGAGAGTCAAATCTTGCTTCTGGTGTCACTCAGGAAAAATACTGAACTGTAAGAAAGAAACTGACCCATAACATCTTTGTCTGTCTGTGTACTTCTTCTGTCAGGGCTGTTTACATTTTCTACTTTGTTTAATAGTAGGAACTGGAGTGGGTGGAAGCGAAAAAAATGTAATGATTGGTTGTTCTTTTTCTAACAGAAAATTAATTGGGAGGGATTGGAGAAGCTCTCTTCTTCTCTCTGAGGAGCCTCATCCCTGATTTGTCCTCTGGGATGGCTGCATCTGGTTCAGCTTAGCTGTATCCATCTTCAGTATCGACCTTTAATCCAGTTTCACATGTCTGCTGGAATCCTGCCTTTTCCTCCCTTACTTGCAAATTGCAAGTTTTCTTTCTCCGACTACCCTTATTTCATTTTAGGCCTATTTGCTTTATGGAAACTCCTGTAAATGATTCCAAGATCCAAGAAGTATGCTAGCTACAGTCATGTTGGCTTGATTTCTTTGGTGTTTTAATGCTACTTGCAGTAACTATAGTGCACAACCAAACCATGACACTTATCAAAAGCAAAAGAGAGCCAGTAGATGGCACCATTTATTACGTTATAGAAGATTCACAACCAAAGCCTGGAGGGTTTTTCCCCCTTAAACCTGGCTGTCAGTAAAACAAATCAACCCTCCATTTTTAGAGATGTTACTTACAAGCTCAGTAGAGACCTCACTTTCCTAGAGCTTCTTGGGAAGGACTTGGTGGCAATGCCTTAAATGGAAAAACATTTTAGAAACAATAATGGAACTAGAGGTCAATAGGATACAGCCCAGGGGAGCTTTCTTCTGTTTTCCTCTTAAAACACACCCCATTGCTGCTTTACTTTGTTCATTCTATTAAATAAGAGATTTACTTTGAGGCGTATCTCCAAACCCAAATAACTTCAGAAAAGAATCAGGCAATGGTCAATTACAAACATGTTTTGGCTCTTCTGTAATAATGAATAGTTGTATTTTATTAAAACATATAGCAGCTGTTATCTAGGGCTCTCAGAGTGCTTCAGAACATTAAACAAGAGTGCCTTACAACACCTCTGCCAGATAGGGAATAGTCATTCCCCAGGAGTCCCACTGACCTCAGTGTCTGCTTGCATGGTCCTATGTCTCTGAGAAAGACATACTCGTGTGAGTAAAGAACCAGGAGTAAACAGTGCAATATACTTCATGCCATTTTGAGTATTTATTTTTCCCTAAAGAGAAAAAAAAAAGAAAGAGAAAAGGAAGTAGTTTCACCTTTCAGGAGTTAGCCTCTGCAGTATTTTTGGTGGGGGATCAGACTGCCGGCTTGAAGGTTAGGTACAAGTTTCCAATTGATAGTGCATGCACTTTGTGTGCTTCAAAGACAGATTTAGTGACTTCAGCATCATTTACTATTAAAGGTTAAAAGCAGTTGCTCTTTCTAATCTCCTGCTGCACAGCTAATGTAATTTTAATACTGTGTGCTGTAGAAAAGGAAAGAAGTGCAATGCTGAAACATTTAAAAGGATATATTTTTCCATCTTTATTTTAAGTTATGAAAACTGGCTGCAAAAAGCTCCTAAGTGTTTCCAGTCAATGATAGTTTCCTGGCATCAAAAGATTCAGAAAATGAAATGAAATATCCAGCAGGAAAAAAAAACCCTACACACCAAGAGGAGATGACAAAGGAAAAGAGAACAACTTGGATTTTCTATATTTATCTCTGTGTTATGTGTATCCACTTCACTGGGTTGTCAATTTTAATTGGACTGCAACCTACTGTAGCTGGGTTCACACTGGTTCAATTAAAAAATCCTGTTGCTACTTTTTTTTCCATATTACTCATAACTAGGAGTATTGTAGGAGTAATAATGTTAACCCCAGTGTCCTGGCAGAATGCCAGCTTAGGTAATTATGTTCTGCCTGTGGAAATTTCAGTTGCCAATTCAGCTGAATACATCAGTCTCTATTTTCCATTCCTGATCATCACGTTACATAGCAGTGCTGTCTATTGCTAGAGAGCCACCCTACCTGTGGCTGCTTTTTAGTGATGGCTGAACTAAGGAAAAAAAATCAGAATTTCTCCTCCTAGTAAAAATCTAGACTATTTACAACATCAAAGGGCAATGTTGGGGTGAGAGTTGCTTGAATTAAGGATTGTTTGATGGAAGCATGCATGGAAAATGTGGATGAACTGCATAGATAGCTAATGGCTTGCAGAAACTTTGCATAGTGATGTGTTTATAACAAAGAACAGTGGAAGGATTTTATAGTCTCACTTAGGGAGGTCTTCACAAACGAGGTAAGTCAGGCTGAGTCTTTGACTTGAAGAATGGTCTAGTTTGGGAAAAATAATCCTTTAACAGCCTATCTGATAGGTTTGCACAAGGACTACTTATCATCTAAGGCAAAAAGAAGAGGGACAGCTGAGGAAAAAATGGTGATAGTGCCCTCAGAGAAGAGTGTCAGGATGTAGTAACTTTATACACCATTTTCTGCAAAGATGTCATTATGAACAGTTTAAAAAAAATGAAACAACAACAAACCTACCCCCTCCAGCCCCCCAAGAAGAAAAATCGGGACTAACCTACTGAAATTGATTCTTGAAGAATGTTTACTTTTGTCTGTTTTGAAAATAACCCATGGTGTTGTTGAAAAAACAGGAATTTGTCTACAAAATAATCAGTACCTACTTAACTCAGTATTTATTAACATTGACATGAGAAAAAATGAGCAAGTCTGTGCTTTGTGTACAACCCCTTCCTCCCTGGCCCCAAGATGGGGCAATAATATCTAGATAAGAATTAAGAACAATGATTATTCCTGCTTTGGGTGATTTCTAAATAAAAATTACAAAATAAGCAGAATAGTGATAAAGTATAGTCGGCATCAAAGCAGCAGCAAAGAGACAGAATAAAGGTCCAAATACCAATCTTCTCTTTTGAAAAATCTCCCAAGCCAGGGAGGTGTGTTCTGACCCAAAAGGCAGAGAGGTATTTTAATTCTCAGACTTTTGATGATGATTTGGCATCTACCTGTGACTCGTGCCTTGGAGCTATCTCCAGATTACAAATATTCTTGATTTTTGCTTCATTAACGTGGAGACTGAAACTGCATTTTTAAATGTGTCAGTCTGCTATTTAGCTTGTGTTATCCACACTGTCCCTCTACCTGAGTTTACTGAGCCTATGTAGTGTTGCCTTGTGAACCTCTCCTTTATATTTTTTCCTGTGGGATTATAAAGACCTCATTCAGCAGACATTTCCTTACCTAAGTCAGAGTGATTATTTTGAGAAGCCTCTTTGAGTTAACTGGAATTTCAATGGAACTGGCCACAGGGTGGAAAATCACCCTATGTGACCAATGATGTGAGCTTTCACCCAAATATCCTGCTTCAAATACGTGATGGTTTTGAATTCTCCTAGATGTAATTTTTCCCACTTAGGAGAGGAGCACAGCTGTTTTCATTTTCTGGTAGTGATGGGAAGATGCAAACCAAGCTTGAGGGCCAGTGGCAGTTCCCAGGACTGGCAGCGTTAGCTCACGTAGCCGATCGTAGAGCAGCGGTGCAATCCCTTAGCATACGGTACACGGGGAGCTGTCAGGTCTGTAGCAATCCAATTAAGTTACATGGTTTCTAAAGCTAGATGATTTGAGGAAGCTTAAAACAGAGTTAACACTGTGCTAGCTCAACGGCAGTGTCAATTATCTGGTTGGACGTGCTTGTAGCTCTGCCTGCTGAAGCATGTAGAGGTTTTTTCTCCCCTTCTTCCCTAAAGCAAGACCAGGGAGAACACATTTAAGAGTTAATTATTTCCTAGCTTTATTATTATTTATTGAATGAGAATCCTTATATATATTTTGAGAGAGAGAGTCATACCACATAGGAAAAATCCCCAACAGAATAAATGGATTGCATAATGCATTTTTCAGGCTTTTGCTGAAACTGAAATATTAAAGTTCCTTTATAATAGCTGAAGTGGCATTAATTTGCATGGAGGTCACTATTTGACCTTTGCTGTGGGAAACCTACGTGGTTCTTGTCAAAATCTTTTCCTTCTAACCTTTAGTTTCAGTTATCTGCCTGCATTTCTCTGTGCTGTTCCCATTATCTTTGTATCTGAAATGCGTGATACAGAAAAGGAAAGTGGCTTTTTGGCACAGCTCTCTATTTTTCACAGCCATCTCTCTTTGTGGCAAGTTAATCAAAAGCCCTGTGTGAAGCCCTCTCTGAGCTCAGCCCTCCATCCTTCCCAGGTATTCAAGGACTTGCAGTCAGGTAACCCTATCACACTCTCACTGCAGGTTCCCCACAGGTGCGTGTGCTTCACTTTTTGTCTGGTAATTTGTATGAGGAGCTGCCTTACCTGCTTTGTGGGAAACAGGCAAGATTACCGTACTTCTCAGAACTCTGCTTCTTTTTAGTCAGAGGGATTGTCCACCCACAGAAAAATTATCTGGCCCCCCCTTGGTGAAAAGCCCGAGGAAAGAAAAGAGTCACTCACTGAACACTAACAGCAGCTGGCCTTCTTCATCTTACTGGGAAATTAAAATCAGTGCCCAGCCCTCCAAAACCACTCTGCTGCCAGCCCTGAGAAGCAAAATCACAGTTGTGACAAAATAGATGATAAAATTAATACTGATTTTACTGGGAACACAATTTCAGCCCAGATACATTGATCTAGGAAATTACCAACTTGATCTCATCTCCAACCTCAAAGCAGAAAGCAGGAGAGCTGGCTGCATCTGTACAGGAGTGAATACAATGCACCTTGTTATGTTTCAGGAAAGGTGAATTGCAAGAACAAAGAAAAATTTACAAAATAAAGCCAAAGATGGAGGAGCAGAGTGGCTGCACACCTGCTTTGGAGACACCCAAGCCCAACCCAGTTCTGCAAAGGTTCCCCAGAATTTAACACTACCAGAGTTGGTAGAATTATTTAATTTTTATTCCATGTAATGCAGAACACATTTTACTCTTGTATGCTGTATTGGTTGCTGATGGCAAATGATCTGTTTGTCTCGACAGTTTCGTTGTCATGAGCATTCCCACCAGCTCATGTCTAGCAGAACACTCTGCTAAGTTCAGAGGTTAGCTAAGTCTGGCCTTCTGTGAAGAATAAACCAATATTGGTGTGGATATTGGTGACTGGTTTTTGCAATGGCTTTTGAAATGTTGAACCATGGACTGCTTCTTGCTCAATTGCTCCATTCCATTTTTGGTATCAAGATATTTATCAATACATGTTGATACATTGCCTCCTAGTATTCTGTTTGCCAGCCAAGAAAGCTGACTCATGAAGACAGACACGTGCACGCCTTCCAGCGCAGAAATTACGTTCTCAGAACAGATTCAAGTCTTCTGCTGTGAACTTGAGTACAACATCATATGTAGAAAGCAAGGGTTGGAAAAAAAAAACCAACCAAAAATGGCCCATCTGCAGTCACTGGCAAAACTCCTGAGGGAAAGCTAGGAAGAAGAAAAGGAAACAGGAAAATTTTTAAATGCAGTTTTCTCTTTTACTGTGTTTCTAATCCCACATTCTTGGCTTCTCTTTGTCTTGCTTTGTTGTTGTTTGTCACTAGCCTGCGTATTCTGAGGCTTTATAGTGCTTCATCTTAAGGGGGAACCTGGAGAGCATATTTTCCCTGCTAATGAATAACCTGGATCTTTGTCATCACTGAAGCCAATCAGAGGCAGGAGATTACAGTTGGCGGAGGGCTGAGATTTGCATATTAACAGCGCAGTTATTGGGGAATAGCTGTCTTGCATTTACACCAAATTGTGCCCTCCCATTCGCCAGCACCGCCTGCCAGCCAATGCAATGAGGGATTCAAAGGTCAGATGGGTTTGGTTTATTTTTAATTATTTTTTTATTTTTAAAGAGGGAACTGTGCAGTACTAATGATCTAAATCAGACAGTGAACCCCGCATGTGGGAAGCCAAGAAAGTGGAGTGAACCTGCTTGGCTCTGGCTCTGTCGCAGCACGGCTGCTGTGCCCTCTTGTTGGCTCCGATGAGTCTCCCTGCCTAATGTATCATATTGTGTATATTAATGTTTCAGCTTTACAGTTCTATTTCCATTAGGGGAAGATTGCCCGTGAGCCTCTTAGTGGATAAATAGGAATTTACAGCTTTCAAAAAATCTCTTAAAGCTTGCAGGATCCACAGAAGAAGGAATTACACATGACTATTTTTGAAGCTTTAAAAGGTCCAGAGGGCCTAATTGTGCTCTCAGATATGTCTGTGCAGCTCCGATTGAAGTATTGGGATATAATGCATGCTTATGCGACAGCTAAAATGAGTCCTTTCTTAAATAAAAAAAAAAAAAATCCTTCAGTTATTAAAAAATTAGACTGTAAAGTCTCCAGGGTCAAGCCAGCAACTTCCCAAGAGCTATTCAGAACATAACAAAGTGAGGTCTTGGCTGGAACTCATGTCTGTACCAACCTGCAAATAAAGAATAAATGCTGAACATGTTAGTGAAATACAGTAAAGACAATAACACCTCCTGCAGATTTGTGCATCCGGGTTTGTGTGCTTGCACTTGTCCAGGCAGTTCTGTGGCAAGGAAGGAGGGGACCACCCTAAACTGCAATAATGAAATAACCTTTTCAAGTGTCTTCATGCTTGAAAACATGACTTGTTGTCAGTTATATTAAACTAGACCAACACTGGCAGAAATATTTTCTTTTACCTCTGTTTTACATCAACCAAGGCTTACACAACAGTCAAGAGGGGTGTGGTTAAACCTTGTTGTGCTGTTATCTGTGAGTGTTTCTGAGTACAATTGCATTCAGTGTTAGGAGAAGGAGATGAAGAAGCAAATTTAACATAGCCGAAGGCAATACACTTCAGAAATATATTCAGACCCTGAAGTTTGTGTGGTTTTTTTTTTTTTTTTTAACTAGTCCTTGATTTTTCAAGCTAGTTTATACTACAGGTGAAATACAAGCTGTGCATTAATTTCCCCACAGGATTTCTGTGTGCTTTTCAAAAGGTGCTTGCTTAGGGGTGAACAGGCTTAAGGCCTGAGCTCTAAAAGACTGAAAAGGTGTGTTTTACTGTAAATAACTTAGAAGAGGATTCCCAAGCTATAATTACGTCTTACTTTCATCAGGGCTACATTTAGCAGAAATTCTTCCACCAACTTTTTCCTTATTCAGCCATCTACCACTAAAAAGCAAAGTGAGAACCAGTCAGGAAATAAGTAATCCACATCTGCATGGCTGGATCAAGAGTGGCTCCTGCTCCTTACCTAAATCAGTGCGTTAATTTCCTTATTTTGTCCTCCATGGGTGTCCTTGTGTTGCTTGGTATAATATGTGTCAGTATTATTTGTTGTCACTTCTCAAACTAAAGCTGTGACACTAACCCTGCCAGCCAAGGGAAAAAAAAACTACACACAGAGGCAACACAAGCCAGTATTGTTTAAATCAGATGAGCCCAGTGGTGTGGAAATTGCTTCTGTTGCATAAGTGTGCTCACTGGTAGACCCAAACTGATGGGCTGGTAAGCATGCCTAATTAGCCCAGCACCTGTGGGTGTAATTCCATACTGCTTTGGTGAAAGAAGTACTGTAGAAAATAATAGGCAGGAGATTTTTCTATCAGATTTTCTTCCTACCACTAGAAATCATAGCTGCCGTGTGCAATATTTAATACCTGATGTTAGTTGCCACCTTTCAGCCACAGCCACTTTTCACTTACCAACTAATCATCACCTAGAAGTGTGCAGAAACACATTATAAATGGGCATACAAAGGCTTTCTCTGGCACTAAATCACAACTTTTTATACAGAGGAAAGGGACTGCTTACAGCAGCCCTGCATGGTAATTCAGGCCAGGTTTTTCCCTTTCAAATAGCAGGAAGAGTTCAGATTAGCCAGCACCGTCCTTGGGAGCAGAGATGCAGCTGCAAAAGCCTTCCTTAACGCTGCTCAGACAAGGTGGTCAGCGGTCTCTCTGGGAGCAGCGCTTGGCTCTGGGGAAGCACTTGTTGCTGCCAGCACCCCTGGGCTCAGCGCCTTGTCCTGCGAAGAGCTGTCCCCGGCCACCTGCCCCATGGCTTCCCGGATTAAGGTGAGGTCAGGTGCTCTTGCCACACTTGAGAGTTGTCTCCTGCCCGGGAGATGAATAAGCAAAAAACCCAGACCCTCTAGGTGAGGGTGTTCTCTAAAATGTGCTGGTTTGAAGCCACGGCTAAAGGGTAGGTGGAAGCCTCTGCAGAACAAGACACGAAACTACTCCACACGGGAGGATTCCCAAAGAAAGCAGCTATCCCGTCGGATGGGGTGCAGCTCCATGGTGTCCTTGTGTTGCTTGGTATAATATGTGTCAGTATTATTTGTTGTCACTTCTCAAACTAAAGCTGTGACACTAACCCTGCCAGCCAAGGGAAAAAACAACTACTATTGCGTAGCACAGGGGGCATTTGAGGTGGGAGAAGCCTCGGGGAAAACTTGCGGCAGGATGCTCAGCTCGGGGTGCCTGGAGCTTGCACCGCTCCCGCCGCCGGCCCCCGCGGCTCCGCACGGCCCGCTCCCCGCCGCCCACCCGCCGCCGGTTCCCCGCCCCTCCGGCGGAGCGGGCTGCGCTCCCCGCGGTT